>BMAO01031042.1:0-99938 GCA_019973975.1 Trichonephila clavata
AGTCTTATATGTATACGACCTGCAAATTTCGGCAATAAATGAAATTTCACAAACTAGACGAATAAAAATACTTTCAATTCTTCTTTGGCAAAAACTGCATTTCTTTAGGCAAATATTTCCTCTTGATTCTGAAAGTTATTACAATAATGATTTAACTAACGCTGTCGACGAAATTAAATTTGTAGGCTTCATTTTACAAGAAACTAACATTTCGATCTCCTTTTTCGCAGTTTCATAAACCATGGGAAATTACTTTCAATATTTTAGAAGTTTTATCCCATACTTCATGGGGTTTTGATCACGAATGTTTTTTGCGTGTCTTTCGATCAAAATTAGATTATGGAAATATGGTGAATACTTCAGCCAGAAAATCTGTTTACGGAGCTTTTGTACCATACATCAAATCACATCGTCCATATTCTACAGCCTTCTGAACCTCTATAAGCTGTAGTTTATAGGTATATTGTCTTTAAAATATTCTTCAGGTTTAACGCGACAATTTTTTTCACTTTAAAATATATCTTAGAGTTTTACATACACATAGAGTACTTTACCTTTTACAGAAAGAAGTTTGATTGTATATGGATAGACTTTTTCGCTCCAGAAAATCAGACACATTATTCTTTCACAAATAAGTTAAAGCAGAGATTCTTAAACTGTCAATGCTTGCGACCCAATACTCAATAATAATTTTCATTGCGGCCCTCTCCATACAATAGCAATGTATTAAATTCGATAAAAAGAATAATAATAACTGTAGCTGTAAATTTGATAATATGATACTCTGGCGCTAAAGTTACAATACGACTTTTGCTTCTTAAGTGCCGCTGTCGAATATAAACACCTCACTCAACCAGTGTAAAAAATGCCATGGACATATATATATACGTCTTTCAAAAATATGATCTTTTCGGTTCAATGCTATCCATAAAATTATTCCGAAGGCTTTGGAATGCAATAAAATTACCTTCTCAGTGTGTGTGTTTCCGAAGGATTTATTTATTTCAGAGGATTTACCGTTTTATTCCCTTTCTACCTCTCCCTCAATACACCACATGCACTTGCACGTGAGCAAAATGGTGGCATAGGGGAGCGAATCGTATAACATTTAATCAGCAGCTTAGGGATTAATCATAAAAGGTAAGTTATTTAGTTAAGTGTTAAATTTTGCGTATATTTCTACGTATATATATGACAAGCTCGTGGGGTCACTAGTAAATATTAAACTTGTTCTTAACTAATTATATCCTTAACTAATTATAAAATACATTGTGCAGTACTGATACATTTATAAGTGTATTACATCAGCTTAAATGTTTTTTTTTATTATTTATTACGTCAATTGTAATTTATTTGTTTACTTTCAGTAAATTAATAATTTTTTAAAATAATCTTTGGTTTTCGGCTTCTCAATATTCTCGCACCCCCTCCTAAGGATATTACGCCCCCTACACTTTGTGAAGCCCTGATTTAAAGATTAAGCAACATAGATGACGTACTAAATACATCATTGCTGAAAGCAATGAACGGTTCCTTTCTTTGAATGATCACATATTTGAATTAGAGACCCTTTTAAAATTTTACCAAAATGGGCATAGCTAAAAATATTTACAAACATCTTTTTGATGACTTTAGTCATCAATTTTCTAATTTTATTCATATTTACACAAGTGTTTTCACCTCTACGAATCATGTTGAGGCCTCTTATATCACGCATCAATCCCTCTATCATGTACCTATATATTGATAGATATCGCAACTTTAAAAGAGGTGAGCACCGGTTAACAAATTGTCGAATTTATCATCCTTAACGACAAATTATGCTTTTTAAAGATCCCTCAAAAAGTTACTGGGATCGACTCTCATGGATTTTTTTCCATAAGGCTATATAAAAATCGGTGGAGCTCAGAAATCAGTCAGTCAAGGTCAGAATCTATTTGTGAATTGTCTATGATAAGACAAGTGAGTGAATATTAACGTCGCGCTGTTCAGCTACACGAGGGCTTTTGGTGACGGACCTCGTAATTTTATACCATGGTCAAGTGACGACTACGACGACACCTGAGCTGGCACCCCTCTCCTATCTTCCACACCAACGGGAGGACGTTTGAGCTCTCAACAGATTTAACGTGCATCGCTCCCCTGCACCACGGGTCTTCAGCGGCACCAGGCTCCAACTCATGATACGCCAGCTACGAGTCCGTTATCTTGGCCACTGGTTTACCGCGGCCACCTACAATAAGATAAAGAGTTTTTATTTGTCTGAGTTCATGCTAGTGGAAGTGTTCAGAGAGGCGCTTCTGTAGCGTGAAAAACTTGTTTATAACGAGTGAATTTTTCCGTTACTGTGAATAAACTTTTTTAATAATTATTTGTGTACATACGTTAATTTGTCTTCGTGTATTCATTTATTCGTCATTTCCCATTAATAAATTCACTATTATTCAAATAATTAGAATCATCGGCTGTTTCCTCCCAACAAAAATTTTAACAAACTACAATTTTTACTTCCGATATATCTTCCATTAATAAATAAAATATTGCAATGTGTCTCAAATTGAAACAATGATCATTATCTTTGCTTAATAGATTCTTTGAGTGTTTAGTATTTTTACATGGCCAAAAACTCTTCCTTTCAGCCATTGTTTATTAAAACGCTAAAGTAAATTATATCATAAGTATAAGAATATTAAATTTTTGTTTCTATGGATACCTCCCAGCTTAGGAATCTACGGTTACGAAATAATCTCAACAGTGCTGCTAAATGTACTTCAAGTTTATACTATTTTGCAAGGTTATGTTTTAAAATATTTTTAATGAGTTGTTAGAGGAGATTGGTGAGATCAATAAAGACTTGAACTAAGCAAAAAACTAGCAATATTAAAACTTATCATTTCTTGCTGGATGCAATAGAAAACGGATTTCTATGTATTTTTAGAATTGTTGATTTTTACATCACTTTAATAAAGGAGTTTTAATAATATGAGGATCAGACACTATATATTCTATGAGGATTCAGTACCAAAACAGAAACCAGCCAACCAAAATTAAGAAAACTATTTCTCTCTGCGTATATATAAACAATAATAGAAGTACAACAAGTCAGTATAGATCAGACAGACATTAGTGAAGTCTTACTGTGTAGAGAGAATTACATTTCACATTCAGTGTTTTTTATAGAAAAAAGGGACATGGGAAAAGTGAATAAAAACTACATTCTTTAAAAAATAAAAATGATTTACAAAATATTCTTAAATTGTATAAAACCTAAGCGGACACGTAAAAGCTAACATTTAATTGCATAAAAGCTTCTGACGGATCTATATGGTTCCTTCCACTAACCCTTTGGGAATTCCTTTTGACCCATCATTTTTTCAACCAACTGTCTCCGAGGACAGGAAGCTGAATTATGCAAATTAAGTTTAACATATGTATTCTGTATTCGCGAGTTTGAGAGTTAGTTAAGTGAGAATAGATTGGATGTGAAGTGAATAGATGAGAAACGAAGTAAATCTGCAGTGAACCGTACACGTAAACAGTGTACGAAGTGAGACGGAATATTTAGAAGTGCTTAGTTTAACTGATTGAAGATGTGATGTGTTAAAGTAAAAGTAAGGATAAGAAGACCGCAAGAGTTCAGGTACTATGATCTTATTTCAAGTAGAAGTTAGAGAATTAAATTATTAGCGTGGTCATAAATTAAACAAGCTTTGTATAAGTTATCGTAAAAGTAGAATTGCATGATCGAATATATTATCCTCATGCCATCTTGTCTCACCTTCGTCCTCTCACTGATCAAAATTATTTTAATTAGAGTATTATTTGTGTCTGAATTGAATATAATGATAGATAAATAATTGAAGTCCATCATGTCGTCTGATCATTTAGTACCTCCCACACATCTAGCCAGGCCATAGGGAAGAATGGATGCAGATCCCTTATAAGTTCTGTAGATTTTTTAATTGGTCCAGCAAATTCTTTTATATGTTTTAAAGAAATTTGTATAAAGTTTTAAAATACACTTGTATTCAAACTTAGATGATTTCGTTTTTTCTAAAAAGTAAAATAGCGTAACGTTTTGCAATCATTATTGTTATTTGATAATATTCTATACCATTCACCATAGAAGTATAAACCACACAAACTTCGAAATTGATTCTGCTTAAAAACAGAGGATATTTTATTCAATACAATCCATAACACTTCAAAACCACTTAAAAATAAAAGGATGTAAACAAGTCATACTTGTTTGTATACGAAATTAAGTGCATAATTGGAAAAATTATTTTCAATAATGTAAAAGGAGGAAAATTTTATTTCTTTTCAGAAAGAAATTTATTATAAAAAATTTAAGGCATGCCTGTATTTAAGCTCTGTTGTTTATATTTTTTGAGAAAAAAGATATATATATTGATATATATGTGTATGTGTACAATAATACATTGAATTTCAGAACGAAATGTGGCCCCTACTATCCGTGACCTCCGAAAACAATATTCAAATCAATTCCCTGCGACCCAATAAAATGAAGTCTATCCCCTAAGGAAATGGAAAATTATGCATACGTCACTGATATGTATATTTGCCCTGAGAAATAGTAGATAAGGAAAGAGGAAAGAGAGAAATGGAATTTTAATTACAGTCATGCAGAATTTATCTTTTAATAAAAAACGAGTCAGTACAGAAATATGCTTTCAGAAGTGTGCGTCGATTGGAGAAGTAAGAAGACGTCTTAATTATTCAAGCCAAAGCACTTTCTACATTCCTGATAATTTGTTGTATTTATCATCTTGGAGGTGCAAATGCGTTAATTTAACTAATACGAGCGAGGAGTCTATACACACTATTTAAGAAGGTACTAATAAAGAGAAAGGCTTCTAGGGAATTATTTATTTGCTGCTCGGAGCGTGACGGTTTTGTTTTACGTCAGAATAAGCTTCTGGTAAAGTGGAAACAAGGCATCTCCAGGAATAAATTAGAAAATATTTTATATGTACCAGCCTTTGTTATTTTCATCCGCAGTTCAAAAATACTGCCACAAATATTCCCCTAAGAATTTACTTTCATCAATGAAGAGCTTCTTATTATCTCCTGCGATGGTTCTGCTTGAATATTGCTATCAAGTGATTTCTTTTTACCTCATTTAGCGAAGTTTATTGAGTAATATCTACGATATTGGATTATTCTATTTTATGAGTATAGTATTTTCGAGTAAAATTTAAACGATTTCATACTTAATAATTCAATTTTATTGGATCCATTTTATTGTTTTGTATCATAATAGGATCCTTAAACTGTATGATGAAGTTCATACTCGCGTAATAATGTATATCTCACTATTTACTCTAAATTAATTACTCGTTTACATGACTTGATTTCGTAGGATTTTCCATGGCTTAGTTAAATCAGAACAAGGCATACCCCATAACAACTTTGATTTACACCAATCTCCAAAAACTATTATATAACCTGTTTTGGTTTAATTTTTAAATAAATAATCATAAAAAAAGTAATTTTAAGGGAATATCACTGCAAAGTTTTTTTATTGAATGCGATAGAGAAATTTGCATGTTTAACATAAACATGATTTACAACAAAACACAATTTACACTCCTTCCCGAAATTTCATTCTGAGAAAGCATTACATTTTTGGAGTACATCACAGTTTATGAGGAACAATATCATGAAAACATTGCACAAAAAAGATATCTAATAAGCAAGGTGTCAATCCTTATTGTGATGCATGTGTACCAACGACTTTCCACGTGGTAAATTTTGTATGACACCGAAGCGAAGACCAGATACTGAATAACTCTTAATCCGGATCATGTAAGACCTTCGAAGAGCAATTAAAGAATCAAAGTGTATGCCAATGCAGTTTCAATTATGCTATATTGGGTTCAGGTCCGTAGATTGCACTGGGCATTCTGTGTGCTCCAAATTGTAATCTTCAAGATACTAATCGATAAGCTTGGTGAGGTTGCGCATTGTAATACTTAATAATGAATTCCTTACAATAATAGTGGCATATGGGTGGTTGTATTGATCAAGGATGTCGTCTCAATAGTTTCCACCAGTCAGATTTCCTCTACGGAACACAGGCAAGTACGCGTAACTATTACGCCGATCACGAGTACGTGGCCTTGACTACTAGAACAACCTGGATCAGTATTTTTAAACTAAACAATTTAGGAAAACGGTGTTATCGAGTTAGACTTTGATAAATAAGTATTCGTAAATCCCATTAATCTTCTATACCAAAAATCTTAGCTGCATTGAGATACAGGTACAAAATGTTCTGTTCATTCAGTATTCCAATCAGTTTATTGCACCTTAAGAACTACATAATTAGTTTTAACAAATGTGTGTGTGTGTGTGTGTGTGTGTGCGTGCGTGCGTGTGTGTGTGCGTGTGTGTGTGTGTGTGTGTGTGTGTGCGTGCGTGCGTGCGTGCGCGTGCGTGTGTGTGTGTGTGTGTGTGTGTGTGTGTGTGTGTGTGTGTGTGTGTGTGTGTGTGTGTGTGTGTGTGTGTGTGTGTGTAATAATTCGCTTAAACTTTCTCTAAAATTATTTATTCATAAGCATCTTGATTCCTCCAAGACTTCGCGTAGTATTTTTTATTGCACCCGTCTAACAGGAAATAACCTCAAACTCACCTACCAAAAAACTAAAACAATAGCATGCTTAAATCAGGATGATGCAATCTTGCATCACCCGTGTATGTGAACCAATCAGAAAAGCCTTTGGCAGAAATCATATGATTTAATTAACTTCCTGTAAGGCCTTGACTATAATATACGTAATCTCGGAAGCGGATAAAAGCTGTTTTTGTGAACGTCATGTAAAGCACTTGTGGTAATGTCTTACTTTGTGTTGTCTTCTAGTTTTATGTTAGTGTTGTGTTTTCTTCGTAACTAAATACATGTGTATTTTGAAATAGCAATATGTCTTCCCGTTAATCATTCATCAATTGCAACGAAATTAATTAATTCTCACCCGCAAAATGTCTTTTCCGAGTACAATTCATCACGTATCTATGCGTGTTCTTAAAAAAATTTGTAATTGCATCGTAACTTGATATATTTTGACAAATTTTCATACTTTCATCTTTTTTTATTTAACTTTATATTGCGTCTCTGATGATTATAGTGCTATCTCAGAAAATAAATTTCAATAAAATTCTCTTTCCCACGTCATTTTTGTTATAAATAATACGATAATTCAATGCACTAAAATGCATGGATTATTTGAAAACATCTTTTTTTTATCTTCTTAAACAAGTTTTCTGGAAAAAATACTCTCTTTTCTTTCAACTAAGCGTAGACATTGCTTTAAAAAAATAGAATTTAAGGAATAAAGAAGAATTTTCTTTACGTATATTGCCCTACTTTTCAGATCACTTAATTTCTTTTTGCTTATGTAATATCCAAACATAGAATGTTTTTTGCAACAGCTTGAGTATCGTCTAGGAACGACGAAATGAAGCATCTGTTTATTACAGTATTCCGGTTTCATCAGCCACAACTTGGAATTATGTTCTGTCTTACGAGCTTCCCATCGACTATGGGGATCAACAACTAAGCCTTTCAAAACAACACCGAAGAAGAATCTTCTTTTCTGCTGTATTTCTTATTAAGGTTTCCTCTTGTCTGGGATCTCTCTCTTGTACATAATTCACATTTCCAGCGCTTCAAAATCCCAACACGTAATCTTACTTTCGAGAGAGTCTTTCGTTGTATTTTTGCTTCATCTCTTTGGACAGTCAACTAGTATGGAGAACACAAATACAATTGATCTTTGCAATTCTTTTAAATCTTTCCTCCTAATAAAATGCTATAATTCACATTTTTGCATTATTTGAACAAGTCTTCTTTTAAGTTACGAAAATTTAAAAGAAAGGGGGAAAGATATATAATATCTGAAAACACACACAACCGATCTGAAAAACTACTTTTCTTAAAAATAAGATTACGAGCTATTTTGGTTTATTGACCTGGAAGAGGAATAGCAAAATCTAATTCCTGAGAATAAAAGTTACTTTATAGCTAGTTTAAGAGAGGAGAAAGAAATATATCTATGAGATTTAGTTTATAAAATTATTAAACTATGTATGTTTGGATACTAATAGACATAAAACAATTCAATTATTTTTCAATTTGCCTTTTCTAAATAATAAAAAAAAACCATGCAATTTTTAATTTTGTCTTTTTTTTTAAAAAAATAAATATAGTCAATACTCATTTTTTTCTTTTTTTTCAAATAATAAGTTTTTTTTTTCAAAGAAAGTAAACTCCAGAGATAAGAGCAAGATTATTTTTTAAAAATGTGAAGTCTAAAATAGTTTGTGTATTAAATTTCTTTCAACAGACATCTTTTGCCTTTCCCATTGAAAAATTCAACACCAATTCCTACGAACTATATTTAGCTTTCTAAAATAAGTCGCAGAAAAGTTTTAATAACTATTTTTTATATTAAAACTAAAAACAATAAAGATATTAGATAATTGCAATATTGTTTTATAAGCAACACAACAATAATTAAGAAATAAAAGAGGAGGAGAAGATTATATCAAATAGAAGATTACTGGGAGATTATACTAAAAAAGAAGCTGGACTATAACATTAAAATGCATTGTTGATGCTAAGAATTACAATGTGTCACACGAAATTAATAGGGAAAAATGAACAAATAATTAACTGAAAGAAGAGAGCACTTGTGCGTCATTGTACTTCCACTACAAAAAAGACTTTTAGCACGTTTATTTATACAATGGATACAATAAATAAAAGGCTTATTGTTATCGTAAAATATGATAAAACGGTGGTGGTTTTAAAAAAAATGAAAAAGGAGCCTGTAATTCTAGTAGAGATCTTGTTTATGAAGTTGTATAGATTAAACTTATAGTAAAGGAGACTATTTTGATTTTTAGCCTCTTAAATTGAAAATAATAACAATTTTTTCTTATTTTTTTGACAATTAATACGCAGTTAATAAATTTGAGGGGTAAAATGTGCATAGTTTTATTATTATATAATGGAAAAAGTGTGTAATTTTATTTGAAAGAAATCTAATTTTCCTGAATGTCCGGACTTATTAAATTAATTAAAAATTAATTAACTTAGGATTTGTGTTTTAAAATACTGTTAAAGAACACTATCAGAATAGGATATAAATATTTTATGGACTGCTTATTTAAAGCAAGACAATCATATATAAAAAATGTACACGAGAAATTAATAATTTTTAATTGAAAATATATCACACCGAAGTTACAATATTTTTTTTGTGACTTTAGTACCGAAAAAAATCAATGCATTCTGTATACTAATAAGATATGAATAATACATATAGTTTTCCTGAAAATATTTTAAATCCTATAAAATATATCTTTATATGAAGACTTTTTAATTAAATTTATTACATATGATAGTTTCTATAATTCTGTCAGATCATCTAATGTTAGGAGTAAAACAGTTTATCAAATATTTTCGAGATCCTTCTTATTAATTATAAAAGAAAACTATAAATTCTATTTAGACCTCAAGTCGTCAGAAATTATCACATTGGGTATTACACTTGGGATTTCCGGCGCAGATTCATAAAAACATTCAAAGTAGTCCTAATATCTTTCGTGTTATTACTTTGCGCCAGACTTTAGTATCCATAAAAACATCTTTCCTCTTTCCATAACCTTATCATTCACCCGAGGGTTGCTATATTAATATATAGGGCTAATACCATTCCCTACTACTCTCATCAAGCCAGATATCAACGCACTTAATAAATTTCAAATTCTTCAGATAAACAAATTTTAAGTCAGATATCTATAAAGGAGATTTCAAAACAGTTTTCCTAAAGAAACCAAAAGTGTTACGGTAGTTTTTTATTGAGGAAAAAATAACACAGAAAATGTTATCGAAAAACTTAAAATAAGTAACAATTAAGGAAGCAAAACGTGTCACGTCATGTGAAAAACTTAGAGACTGACATAAATGAGTAAGTAGGATAATTTTAGACCTATTGAGCATAATTATAATACCATTGCTTTCTGTGAGTGTTCATTAACGTTGAACTATAAAGCAACATAAGGGCTATTTGGGATGGACCTCGTTATTTGGACCATGGTCAAATGACGAGGACTGCACTTTAAATGGCACCTTCCTCTCCAGACTACCACACCAGGCAAACGAGACTTTGAGCACCACAGTTTAACATGCCTCAGCCCCCGTTTTATATGACGGTCTTCCGTTGCACTTAAACCCGAGCAGAGTGAATGAGTGAGTGAATATTAACGTCGCACTATTCAGCTACTCGAGGACTTGTGGCGACGCACCTCGTAATTTTGAGCCATGGTCAAGTGACAAGGACGATACCTGAGCTAGAACCTCTCTTTTCTAACTTCCACACCACACCAATGGGAGAACGTTTGAGCTCTAGACAGATTTAACGTGCCACGCTCATACACGGCGGGTCTTCAGTAGTTCTAGGCTCGAACTCATGACATGCCGGGCACGAGTCTGATACTTTGACCACTAGTCTACCAAGGCTACTAGACCCGAGCTAATGACACTGCAGAAACCAGTTCATGACCAAAACCACCAGGGTACCGTTTGAAGATAGGTTTCCCTAATTCAGGGTAAATTTCAAATAAACCGTAAAAGCTAAGCTATCCTTTTTTATGAGAAAATACTGGCAGTTTTTGTAGGTATTTTCCATCTTAATAAATTCGTATAAATTACACATTTAACTAAGAGTACTTCTGTTAATTTTTCTCCATTTATTCATTATTTGTTAGCATCATTCTCTGAAACAACACGATGTTTCATCGGCCGAAACTTCATCACTGCTTCACATATAACTCATTTCTTTTTGAATAGTTTCATATTAATATTGGGAATGTGTATATCATCTTCCTTCGAAATCAAAATATATAGATATAGTCGAACTGTGGTTTTCATTTCCTATAAAAAATCCTGCAGTTTTTTCTTTGATTTCTTTAAAAGGCGTTCGCGTAAGATCGAAGATAGGCTTATTAGGAAGTTTTGATAAATCATAGCCACTGATTTAAATCATTGTGTGTGTGCTTGGATTTAAACCAAATAAAAAAAATATTTTAAGCATGTCTTATAATAAGTAAACCGAGAATGAAGAATCACAACCCAGAAAAAGTTAAGTATTTTTTTTTACTAAGTTAGAATATGAAGAAAAATAATGAGACTTATCTCTTTTGACATATAAAACAAATTATTCGCATAAAACTACAAAGACTCCTTCAATGAAATCTAGTAAAATCTACCAAGGCTGTTAAATATCTTAAACATGGTGTTTGGAATACAGTAGAACTTGTTTTCTACGGTTCTTTTTTATGCAATTTTTTTTTGTGCGATTTGTTTTGGGAGATTTAATTTTGTGCAATTTTTAATGTGCTACCTTTTTTTAAGCGGTATATGAATTCCAACTGCTTTAGCGCCAATGTAATGTTTTCTTTCAATGTATATGTATACACTTCAAGACGTTCTGTTCATTTCTTATAAACAGTCTCTTGATAATGCTCGTACAATTGCTTTCTCTCAATGCGTCAGCAATCCACGCTTGATAAAAGACGAAACTTTCAATGACAGTAACATTATCAATAATTTGACAGATTATGAAGACGGACAAGAAAAATCGGATTTTTTAGAGCGAATAGAATATATGCAGGTATCCAGCTTTCCAAGAAATTGAAAAACATTTTCTTAAAATAGATACCAATTCCAAAAGGAGTTTAAATTCCAAAGAGAGCTTCGATCATGCATATCTGGTTGTCGTGACATTTACAAACAACAGACCAACCGACCTTCGTCACAAACAAAAATTAATTAATAGAAATTGTATCTTCAAGTGACGAAAGCGATTTTGAACGAATTCATCACAGGAAGATGCGCACTTTGGATAACGATGAGTAGCAGGGAGGTACGTATATAAAGTGAGTGAATATTAGCGTCGCACTGTTCAGCTACATGAGCTCTTTTGGCGACGGACCGCGTGATTTCAAGTGAACGCGTCAAGTGACGCGGACGACACCTGAGCTGACACCCCCTCTCCTAACTACCTTCTAACACCAACGGGAGGACGATTGAGCTCCCGACAGATTTGACGTTCATCGCTCCCCTACATGGCGGGTTTTCAGTGGTAATGGGCTCGAACTCATGATACTCTAGCCAGGATCCGATACCTTTACCACTTGGCTACTTCGACCATATTGTGTCTGTACATTTTAAAAACTTCGCCATGCATATTTCAATGAGAAATTAAATATTTTTAAAATGTTTTCATGTGTATTTCATTTATATATTTTGTTTGGAAATTCTTTCACATAAATTTTGTAAATAATTGCCGTACTTTGCACGTATGATCATTTTATGCGGTCCTTCTCCACCACATAAAAAAAGTTTTTTTGTTCGTCGACGAATTTGTTTGTTATAGGTAAGTATTTATGAAATGTTCGAAAATTTTTTTTGTGATTAGTTTTATGCAGCCTTTATCTACCGCACAAAAACTGGTTTGACCGAACTGTTTAATTTTCCAGGGCATGTAAAAAGTTGAAAAACACTCAGACATAAAAACTTTAAATGTATATTTTTTAACTGAATAAGCCTATTATGAAAATTAACATAAACTACGAAGGATTGCAAGCTTCGTTACCTCAGAAAGCATTAACTTATTAATAAGAATACTGAGATAATTTTATTTCAAAGCTTCATATTTCATTTTACGTTTCCCTTCTCTTTCCTTCATACTACACTTCTGATTTACTTTTTTTTGTTGTTGTTTTTATTCCTTACTTATTACTCTTTCTTTTTGACGTTTTTTCTTTTGTTTCAGTATCTTTCCTTGTCGTATTATTTGTAGTTTCTGTTTTATTTATGAATCGAACATCATCATTTTTGTATTCACTCTTTCCATGTGGTATTGTACAAAGATTTAATTTTACTTTTCTTTTTAAAAAAAAAAAAAAAAACGAGGCATCACTTTTTTAATTACTTTAATGTACAAAAGTATTACATCATTTTTTATTAAAATTCAGGAAGATAAGAATAATTCAAAGGGATTGCCGTTTAAAAAATTGAATTATAAATTAAGTTTCAAAGAATAAGTTTTTATGTTCTTTGAACAAAAAGGTAGCTAAAGCATTCTGTTTTACTCCCCTATTTTACAATGCTTTGATATATATTTTCATAATTCTTAATATTTGTATAAGCTTCGGAATAATTATCTTACAATTTACAGTTATGTGAAGGCGTTAAAATTTTAGAAGCTTAAACCTATTTTAATTCACATTAAAATTCCAGGAGTGCCTAAGTACTTTCAGTTTCTTCGTAAAAAAATTATCAAAATTCTTTTTAAAAATATTTCCAAGATCTAAGCTTTTTTGTTGTTCAGCAAATGTGAATAACAAGTGGAGTTTAACTTGAGTAATATTGGAAGTATGAAGGAGATAAATTTTAATTAGCAGAGAGACTGTCTTTTCAGGAAGCTCTTTGGATCCTTTAAATTCTCATTTTACTAAGTATGGGTCTGGTTAATGATGCTGATATTCAAACGAAGAGTTGAACCCCCCTCATTTTTAATGGGATGTAGTTTATCTTCTGTGTCATTTAACATTGTTAAAATGCCGGGCGTAATGATTAAAAGCTTCACAAAATTCCATCTGGTTCAATTGAAGTATACCGACATTCAAACAAGTTAAGAATGTGGTAGATATATAAAAAGCTTTTAATCCGATAACGAATTGTCATTTGTACTTTTTATGGGTTCTTCTTTTCTAAAAATATATATCTCTAGAGTTTTCTTAAGCTGATGCTGTAATTTTGACGAGAGTTATAACTTAAGTTGCAAGGAACTTTTCGTTTTTTTTAATCAATGCTTTTTCAGAGTAAAATTGTATTGAAATAAATAAAAATGTAGATTATCAAAAAGTTCCAGCTTAGTGGTGTGGTTGGTTTGTTGTTAGCCTTTGCACCCGAGGTTGCGGGAACGACCCAGGCGAAAGTCAGTGGATTTTCATGATGCAGAATACCAACAGCGTTTAGGTTGTATGATTATATGGCATGGAAAAATTCCTTGA
The DNA here is from genome assembly GCA_019973975.1 of Trichonephila clavata. Classification (NCBI taxonomy): domain Eukaryota; kingdom Metazoa; phylum Arthropoda; class Arachnida; order Araneae; family Nephilidae; genus Trichonephila; species Trichonephila clavata. The sequence continues at coordinate 14,107 of BMAO01031042.1, forward strand.
ATGTCTGTTTGATTGGGTGATCTCGCCAAAATTAAAATCCTGAGAACGGTTTCGCAAAAACAGAGCTCAGGTGTCTCCCTCTGAAGAGGAAACTGGGCGTCAAAATTACTTGCAGTAACGGGCATCGCCTATATAGTGCCACACTAAAAAGTGATACAAGCTCCTGGGAAATGTGCTAGGCTGAAAAGGTTAAATACCAATGCGCAGCCCCATTAGAGAAGAAGAGTTTTGAAACATCTTTCTCTCTGTTTTAGTGAAGCCTATTATTTAAAATGTGTGAAAAGTATTGTTTATATTTTTCCAAGCACTAAGAGTAGTAGTTTGTATGCAAACAACGAGATACCTATGTGCGTTGCTTCCAGTGATGCTTATGATTGCTCATGCAAGAAAATAAATCCTTTGTGTGTAAAACAAAAACTTCGCAATAATTTCCAAATAGAATAAAATTAAATTTATTTATTACTCAAAGATTTATTTACTGTCGACTATTTTCAAAATAAGTGTTAGAACTTTTAAGCTCGTCAAAGTAAATTGAATTTTTAAAAGAACAGAAATACCTAACATAATATAATAACAAATAAAAATTAACGCACTAGAATATATTAATTTAAGGGTGTCAATATAAACATTGAAATTTTACAAAGGATTTTCCGCTCTCGTTACTAAATCGAATTTAGAAATTATATTTTTCGTTCACTTATCAAGCTGACACTCATAGAAACATGTATTGATTGGAAGCAAAACACTTTTTATTTAAAATTTATCAATGCAAATTTATTAGGACTATGCAGAAGCAGATTGATTATAATATTGAGATAAAAACAAAATGCTCTCTGAAAATATAATTTTTATCTTAATTATACTTAAATTAATAGGGCTAACATTCATTATTGAATTTTTACAATCCACATTATCTTAATAGTGCTATATATACCCTAGGTAGCAACTTTATCACATATCACAGGGAATCACAAATTCTTCACATAAATGTGACATGAAGTTTTGGTGATAAATACATATATGAGTGAAATTTCAACATCATTTAATAAAAGCTCAAAATTAAAGGGTTAAACTAAGGGACCACTTTATTATAGCCATCAGATATTTTTATGTGAATAAGGCAATGAATCACAGAATTGCCTCTAGAGAGGTAAATTAATATTTAAAAAAAGCTGAGTTTCTGAGACAATGGAATAGGAAGTACGATACATGTATAAGAGGCAAAATTGTAATTTTACAGAGTGAGATGATCATCACGGTTTTTAATTGCATACACGTTCAAGCAATGAATCTACACTCAGCAATATATATGGTGAACTGAACTTTTTCCCTGATTATAAATATTTGTTTTAAAACTATATTATAATTAGGCATATGTTTATTTGAGGAAAAAAGAAAGCACTGTTATGAATTTTTATAGGACCATTTACTTCAATAAAATGTAACATCTGCCGCCTTCGTAGCTCAGGGACTGTGTGGGAGTTATTCCAGTTTCCGTCAAGTGTTCTGCAACATGTATTCTATTACGCTGTCTGTTTCTTTGAACATTTCATACCATCGCTTCGTTGGTTTTGCATAAAGACATCAATGCGCCAGTACGTCCACAACAATGCCAATTGCTATGTTATTCATTCTTGAAATGAGTTTCAGGATAAGCGATATTTTAATTTTTACAAAATTAGAGCACTTTATCTTAGTTATTATGTGAAATTGTTTAAATAAACTGTGATTATATTAACATAAGGGACTGTAAATTTTGTAATAAAAGAATGATTGACAAATCAGAAAGTTGAAGCACTTCTACTATTATACAGAATACACGTGGCTGCCCAGTGTTCTTATAAAAAAGAAATAATAGTATAAATAGTAAAAAAATACCATTTTTTAAAAAAAACATTAGTGTGTATTATTTTTAGAACAGGTTTTTTTATATGTATATAAGTAATTGCAGTCTAATTTAACGAGTGCCTAAAATTAATATAAAAAGTTATTGCTTTGGATCTAACGGTAAAAAAACTTCCAAAGACCTTAAAAAAAGCTAGGAAAATCTGCGATTTTACCCTTAAAGGAATAAATAAAGGAATGCAATAACTGTAACTCTCTTATATATTACCTTGTTACTCCATCATTACTCACGTTAGTATCGACGTACGTTTGAAAGGAAATCTAATATTATTTTATACATTCCTTATTTTATTTTAATTTTGAAAATTTTTCTTTTCTTCACAAATTTTACACTGCATTATTTCCTTATTTTTAAGTGGATAATTTATTTTCCTGTGTTTTGCTTGTTACAAATATATTGTTACTTAGATCGGGGGTACACAGATTTTATTCTATCAGTTTAAAGGGTAAAACAGTTCTTTAAGAGTGCTGGGTTAAAGTGTAGTATAGGAAGGGCCCTTGGTGATATAAATTCCTTTTGAGGACAAAAAACGATCGCCAAGCTACTTCACTAAGTGATAGATATCCGGAAGCCAGAATGAATTCGTTATCTCACCATAATATCTATATAAAAATTGGCAAATCCAAAGAAAAATCGCCAAATCCAAAGGACCCCCCTATAACTTTAACTGAGTGCAGAAAATTAATTGTCGAAAAACAATATTTAAAAATGCAGGATAAGTCTATATGTTCACATAATAAGTCCTAGAAAGTTTCCTAGAACATAAATTTTATACATTCGACAGAGCTCAGGTACAACTATCAAAGTCTAAAAGTACAAGTACGTAAAGTTTATTTGTAAGCAACTACTCTCTTGTTACCTTTTCAACTGCCCAAGTAATACTGACTCAGTTTCCGCAAAAGACTGCAATTTATAATCTGCACAGCTGTTTCCAGCTCTTTCTTAAAAAATTCGCTTACATCATAGATCGTGATGTTAATAAATTTTTCCAGCAATTTCCAGAATCCTCCATATGACAGCCAAGTCACTAAGAATGATGCCAGCTTGGTTGTATCGCCAATATTTCGCCTAATTTTCATTGAAACGCCATTATATTGTAAGGAACAATACTGCTTGCAAATATTACAAATTTACCATAAAATAAATACAACAGAAAGTAATATTAACGTTTTAAAAATCCAACTTTAAATTATTTACACAACTTTAATCTTAATTACACAAAATTTCAAAATTTATGTATCAGAATTTAAACGGATTTTATTTCATTAGTGGATATTGTGCTTTATTGTTATTGAAAATTTAAAAATCTGTACATGTATATATAAAATGTGTGAATAAAAATGTATAAAATGATTATTTAACTCAATCTAATTTATAGTGCAAAATAATAAAAAACTTGAAGATGATTTACTTCCATCTTAACATCTTGGACCAATCTGTCTTTACCGAAGAGAATGATGTAAGTTTATAATCATAATGACCTACTAAAAACTGAAGCCTTTACATTAACGTTAGAAAAGACTGCCAAGAGGGCTATCAAAAAGTAAAAATCAATTGCTCTGAACCTAAATGCATTCAGGAACTCCGTACTTTGGTAATTAACTTTCCATTAAGTGAATTCCCAGCCCTGTTCCTATATTTTAAAAATCCCCTTTAAATCAATAGTTTAAAGGATATAAATGCTGTCTGGTGATAAGTTATAAATTGAGATATGGGTTAATGCATCTTTTATTTCTCTTGACTTCTATTCGTTTTTTTTTCCTTTAAGAGAAAATAATTTCATTATTTTCTTACGTGGTCATTTTTTCCTACTTAAATGAAAATCAAACGATAGAAATGGCTTCATTATATATTTTTTTAATATATATAAGATTTATACACGTGAAAATATCCCCTTAATACAAGAATTAATTTTTAACAAACATTTCTAAAACAATACTTGGCAACGCTAATTTCCTTTATTTTGTCGGTAACAATTTACTGCCTTTCACTTCCAATTTAAGATCTTTGTACTTAAACAGGTGAAATAAGCTTTTAAATAAATTATATGTATATAATAGTTTTAAAAAAAAACTAAGAAACACACTTTTTTGTAAATGTGTTTACTAAAATGTAAGGAATAATTCTTAATATAAGAATAAAACGATTAATGAGTGAATTGTCATTGTGGTGAAAGCGTGGGGTGTTTTGTACTATATTTTTATACTAACTCTACATTTCAAAATAGAACTAGTAAAGTATTATAACAATTGATATCGAGCACTCCACGCTTTTACCACAATGACATTAATTTTCTCATTAATCATTTTATTCCTATATTAAGAATTATTTCTTACATTTTAGTTCGATTAACCTTAAAAAGGGTGTTTATTTAGTTTTTAAAACTATCATTTATTTATTGGTGAAATAATCTTAAATGCGTATTTTTTTTAGAATCTGGAATAACCTTGGCATGATACGCCTGGTTTGCAAAATATACGATCAGCCAACTGAAGGAAATCTGAAAGAGCTAAGTTTGAAATATTTCATGCGGAAAAGGTGTACAGTCAAAGATATTTTTCATTAAAAAGAGCTCAATATTCTCTCTGAAACTTGCATCAGCATAGACATAAGAGTACAAGTTTTGAATCGAAGAGTTTTTGAGAAATTATTTAATCCGGTGGCCTTTGAATCAATTCTCATCTGTTTTGGTAAAATGAAGCAATCAATGATGTTTCATTTCACTGACCGGACTAGAGAATTTAGAAAAACAGACTTTATGTCTGAGTTTAGTTATTGGAACATAAATTATTTTTTTCACATGCTCGGGTCTTTTTTTTTTATATTTCCATTTTCAGAAAAACTGGGCAAATGTTTATTTTATGGTAAGAAATTGCTGATGCACCCTTTCCTTTTTCATATAAAGAACACCTTTTTTTGTTGTTGCTGTATCTGTAGTAATCATGAACCTTTTTCAATTCAAGGATGTAGCTTCATCTTTTAGTCACCAAATCTGGATATGGTACATGAAATTAGTCACCGAATCTGGAAGTAGTTATTCCTAATGATCCTGATCAGGACAATTGTAGAAAATTATGAAATTATTCTATTGTCATCGGTCCTTGACAAGTGTGCTAACTTTTGAATTCATCTGACCTTTTTAAGTGGGTAAAAATCTAGTTCAAGGATTCCGTTACATACAAGTGAAGCTTATAAAAGCGGTTTAAAAAGTATGAAATATTCTTTATAATAAATTTATTATTTTTGTTAATAAACGATATAATGACAGTTCCTTATTAGAATAACCCGAATATTTTTTTCTAGAAGCGCATGCTTCAGAAATGCATGTATCTGAATTATGCAAATGGAGTGTACAATAAAAAAAAATCAGGCACTAGTTGTTATTCTGAACAATATTTTAACTTTGTTGATATTAAATTGGATCCTTAACAAACATCTAATATTTTTCTTAACTAAGACTAAATTTTTATAATTTTTAAATGGATTTTATAGTAAAGCAGTTAAATATTCTTCGATGAACTTTTAAAAATTTCAAATAATTGCGTTTTTTCTGTCCCTTTAACTCAAACTTCCACCTAATTAAACTATCAGAAAAATTAAAGAACAACTAATTAAAAACCCAGTAAGTAAAAAATAAAAAAAATAAAAAATAAAGTTTTGGCAATAACGCAGAAAATTTTTGATGAAGTTAGAGAGCCAATAAATCTGAACTGCCTTTTATGATGATGATAAAACAAAACTATTACATTTTTTTAGCATAATCGTGTATTGGTGTGTATGATAATAGAACTCTTTCAGAATGAACGAAAAAATTTTGTTTCCCAAAAAATGCAATGAAAAATCCACAATTATCTTAATAAATAATCAACAAAATACAGGATATCAAACTTCTAAATTCAAATTAGTTTCTTCTATAGCTCACAAAAAATATTCCATCAATGAAAAAATTTTCTCTTGAAAAGAGCTATTAATTTCTTCATTATTATTCTAGGGTATCTCCAAATTACAACCATATTTCTCTCGCTTATTTTTACTACATTTATTGTAAAAGGTATTCAGGGATCACTGTAATCGAATCCGAGAAATTCCTAACCACATGCTATTTATTTCTTATCACATACGCTAAATATTTCACGAAAAGGAGACCCGTAATAATAATAATTTCAGGAACACCATATGAGAGAGACATCACACACACACACACACACACACACAAGAGACAGAGAGAGAAAACCGATAATACATATTATCATGCTCAAGAAATGTTTCCTTCATTTATGAATAAACAATTAGATCATTAAGAAATTTAAATAAACAAAGCATACAAAAAATTTTAATAAAAAATAATGAAATAAAATAAAAAGGGGAATTTTTAATTAAATAAATGGAATAGATAAAATAAGCCTTGAGTGATTGGCTTAGAGATGCAATCATTATCATTTTAAGGAGTGGAAAAGTTGTTCAAAAGGTCAGACATCTAGACTACTTATAGTAATTCAGTGTTTAGAAAGGAATACCTATTTAGTTGAAGTGCAAAGTAATTGCTCTATCACCTTTAACCTATTGAAAATCATTACATTAATGATTGTTTAACATTCTTTAAAAGGAAATAAGAAACGTTTAAACGGGAGTATATTTGATTCAACTGTTAATAAACGATTATATTAATAATAAAATAATGTATAAAAAATAGAATAATGGGCTATTTTAAGTAGAAAAATAATAATGTATATGTATTGTTACGAATTATGTGTAATTAATGCTTAGTTTTATCTTAAAATAGTGTAATAATTATATAGAGAGATTTAATACGTTAATATTACATTCTGTTTAATTTATTTTATGATACAAATTGTAATATTTTTCAACAATCCCGTCCCTTACGTCGTAACGGCGTTTGAATGGATACGGCGAAATATTGGCGATACAACCAAGCTAATATCATTTTTGGTGAGCATATGGATGATTTTGAAAATTAAAAGAGAAATTTATAGCATAATTATCTATGACGTAAGCGAATTTTTGAGAAAGCGCTGGAAGGTAGCAGCACAGACTAAAAACAGATGTCGCTTGCACAAACTGAGGCATTATTATACTTCAGCTGTTGAAAACTTCACTTATTACGATTGAATGATTTCTTGCGGATAATCTTTGTTATTACGTACTCGTATTTATTAGACACTAATAGTTGTGTCTGAACGTTGAAAAAGCTATGAAAACCTACTGCAACTTATTGTAAGAATTTTATTGCTGTATCCTGTACATTAATGATTGTTTTTCTATGATAAATTTCACTACTCTTAAAAAGAACTGTTATGCTCTTTGGAATGGATAGCATAAAAACTACGTGCCTCGATCTATGCAGCAATGTATACATAACAACTTTGTAATTATTAAAAATATATCGAACCTCATTGTACCTGACTTTTTAGTTTAGTTTAGAAAATGAAAATTTGTCTCATTAATGCATGGATTTTGTTATTTACCAATCACTTTTAATTGCATTTGATATAAAAGTCAATTTAAATTGTGTCTTCCTCTGCATTGATTTGAAGAGATGCAAAATAAACAGTGTACTTGCAGTAACGCTTCATTAAAAGGCAAAATCCCAAAAAAGAAAATCAAAGCGAAATGTAATTAACGAAACATCTGCCTCATAGAATCAAGGTTGTTTTATTACTGTTTTCATCCCTCTTTATTTTACGTAGTTCTCCCTATTCAAATGGATCTTAAATTATCATGTCTACATTATAACTTATTCATTCAGTTAAGTGATGAAAAAGTGAGAATTTAAATTGTATGAAAACGACAGAAATCTTCTCTTGCATTGCTTTTACATTATCCTAACCAGCTGTACCTTTCGATTTTACATTTTTGTTAAATACAATTTATCTTCCAATTAATTAAAATGTATGCAGTCCTTACTATTACTAATTAACTGTAACTATTTCTACCCTTTGGAAGGGGTTTTATTTGTATATGTGTGACCTTTCTCTCAGTATAAGCATTAGTTTTATAAATATATATATATATAGTGATACAAATTTTGGGTACTTAATTCATCTTAAAATAGTGTAAATAATTTAAATCTGCATGCTTAAAAAGTTAATACTACTTCTTTTTGTTGCGTTTATTTATGATAAAAGCTGTAATATATTCGAAAACAACATCGCCCCTTACATTACAATGGCGTTATAATGGAAACGGCTAAAAATTGAAGATGCAGCCAAATTGCCATCATTTTTGTCGACATGGCGACCATTCTCTTCTGCAACACCTCTTCCCCCTTATATAAGGATATGGTGCCATTTATATAGAAAGAGAGTTATCCGAGAAAATTATAAAAAACGGTCTCTCCTTGAAACTCAGTTAGTTCTACTTCAGTTGTTGAAGTTTTCACTTCGGTATGTCTGCCTACAACCGAATAGTTGCTTATGAGTAGAGTTTTCATTTTTCCATATCTGTATTTTTAGACACTGATAACTGTGTTTAAGTGCTGTAGAAGGTGTTAGAACCTCCTGGAACTTTTTGCGAGTTTTACTACTGCTCATCCTGTATTTTAAGAACTGTTTTCGTCCATAAATTTCAACGCTCTTTGAAGCACTGCTTTGTTCCTTATAAATGACATAGGATAAAATCCACGAGCCCCGATCTACGCAACAGTATATCTTGGTTAGCGTTGGATCGTCTTTCAAATGTAGAAAAGTATCATGCACAAAAGGAAATAGTTCTTTCAGACTAAATTAAAAATTATTCTAGAACTGTTATTTATTTCAGTAAATTATAATTAACAAGAAAAAAGTATCACTCTTAAAATCCGCAATAGTATCCGTCAATTCGAAAATAGCTCAAGTTCAAAGTTTGTATAGTAATGCAAAAATTAGTAGTCATGATGTAACATTAAGTCAATGAAAACAGACAGTCCCTCTGAGCTCTTGATTGACTGTTTGCTTCTCTGTGTCATTCTTATATAGACTGGTCTTGGCTCTTCTCATACTTCCCCAGAAATATTTATCCATTTTTTTTTATCGCTGAAGTTGGACACTTGGCGACATTTGGCAATTAGTAAATTTGTTGCTAAGGGCACTCCTCTAATTGAACGAATGACCTCTCTTGGCCCGCAAACAATCTTTCGGACTACAATCCTTTTGGCAGAGAACCAAACACAGGATCCGAAATTTTTGTAACATAAACTCTGTCACAAAAAAAAATACATGCACCCAGAAGAAATCGAGCTTCTATCACGAAACTTGGCCGGAATGTAATCTGGTAAGAGATCCGCAAATGCTAAAATTTCAACACTAATGAACTAATGCGATAAGTATAAGCACAATATGCGCATATAAGATGCGCAGCGGGGAGAGTTTAAAAGCAAGATTCCTCGCGCCATAAGGTTATTGAAATAAATCTGTCGACTTCGATAAACGGTATTGGGACTAAAGATGACTCGGAGACGTAATCAGAGATAGTGTGAAGAATTGTCGGACTTTGATGGGGGCGTATAGTAGGCCTCAATGAAGCTGGTTGGTCGAACAGATGTTTTGGCCGCCACCTCAGTCAGAGAAATATGGTACATATTCGGTGTTCTAAACAATGGGTCAGGAAGGGATAGTCTACCATTGTGGAGGATCAAGGCATCCCAGGAACACAAATGCGTGCGATTATTGTGCAATCAGAAGAGAAGAAACGTCGCTAGAATCTGTTCCACGCCATTTATTACTCTCCAGACATTCGGTGGTATTAAGAGAAACCATTCGGGGACGACTGGTCCCACATCATAGGCAGTATCGATTGGGATTTTTGAGACCTCGAGAAAGCTGGAGTGTGATAGACTAGAGGCGTGTGATCTTCAGCTAGGAATCCCGATTCAGACTCAATGCTGATGACTACTATAGTCTGGTACCTGTGGAGGTTACAAGACTACCGGTCCCATCCAGTATTTGTTGTCGAGAGAAGCATATGTTGATTGATCAATTTAGACAGTGTGGTTAGTGATTTGTTTAGACAGCCGATAATCTCTTATCGTCCTTCAACGCACTTTCACGGTACGCAGTTACGTAGACGAGATTTTTACACCAGGTGTACTGTCTATGCTATCAAGTGCCCCGGGCGCAATTTTTGAAAGACAATGCTCATCTACATACTGCGCGTCTCTCCCAACAATTTCTTCAAGGATATGATGTACTTCCGTAGCTTTCCAAATTACCGAATCTCTCGCCAATAGAGCCCGTCTGGGACGTGCTTGGAAGTCAACTGCAGTCATTTCAAAATACTGGTAAATTAAGTGCCCAGTTGCAAACATTATGGCATGATCTTCCACAGTAGACCATAGGTAACCTCATTGATTCGATGCCATGTCGTGATTCGGCTTGTATAGCTGCCAGAGATGGATATACAACCTACTGATTTGTAACCTTTTTTCATGCAATGTCTTAATACAACAAACTGTTCTACTAAATTTGTAATCAATTGCTTATCTTCTAATGCACTACTTACATCTTACGTTTCGTGATAGTAGCTCGTTTCCTTCTGGGTGCATACATTTTTTTGTGACAGAGTGTGTATATATATATATACTCCAATTTTATAAATGAATTTTAATGAACATAATTATTTAAGTATTGTCAATTTCTCTGTCCTTTTTTATATTAAAACAAATCAAAATTTAAAATTCTACTCCAAAACCTAATCTAGGAAATTAGTTCTACATAAACACAATAAACACACATTTGAAGGGGGGAGTAATTATTTAAGTGTTAAAATTTTCTGAAAATGTAAAACAAAAACTTTTTTGAACATGTTTTAATCAAACGTTTTATATATAACTTTTCTGAAACATGCAGAAAGGAAAAAGATAGAACTTCCTTATTGCTTAACAGGGAAATCAATAACAAACACAGTTTTTGTTGCAATAATAACGCCATGTTTGACGGGAAGAAGGAAATGAAATATTTTCTTTGGTTAAATTACTACCCAGCATAAAAAGTAACAAAAAAAGATTTCGGATCAAATGATGAAATTAACAGTGTCCATGTTTATGGTACCAAGCAAAAATGCATCAGTACTGTTAAATATAAACATTTAGATTTTTTTTTAGCCTGTTACATTTTTTTCTGTTTTTTCGACTGAAGTACATTGAAAATTCTCGTGCTACAATTATACTTCTGTAATACAAGAAAATTCGGAAGAACATTAACCAGTTACTAAAGAAAAAAATTCTTCAATTCTTCCCTTTATAAAGCGCATGGTGGTGACATAGTAAACGCATATGATTTGTACGTAGATTTTATAGCATTAATTGTTAGCATATTTTGTCGCGTTCTGCACAAGATGTTAATTTCCCACTTATTTGGATGATCACTGACATAGTTTTTTATAATGCATACTTTAAATGTCTTAATTATCTTATATTTGATCAATACATTTCTTTTATTTTTCTAGCTATGCTATATTTCAAACTTTCAAAAAGTTTACTTCTACTAGTTTTACGTGCTTCAAAGGTAGTTATTCTAAGTGATTCAAGGGCAGCTCTCCAAGCAATATCACCCGAGGAAAGCAATTAAAAACTTTCACTGATCTACTTAACCTCACTATAGCATACCCTAACTCCCCTACCCGCTTTGGCTACGGGACCGCTAATACTTTAGATATAGCAGTCATTAATAATTTTCACTATCCCTATACTATAGAATCTATCCCAGAACTTTCCTCGGGTCACAATCCTGTTTTACTTAACTTTACTCTTTCCACCCTTATTCATAGTGACAATTCTAGAGCCGTTACCACCTGTTGGTCTGACTACCGCAAAAATTTAAATAGCTCTATTCGTTTGTCGGACTTCAAAGGCATTCGAAACCCAAATGTGCTGGAATCCAAAATTTCTCTCCTTTCCACTGCCGTGTACTCCGCCCACCACCAAGCCTCTAAGCCAATAGAAAACAAGAAGCACATTTTCACTCCTAAACACATCCAAGATCTAATTTATCAGAAAAATAAAGCAAAAAGAACGTACAACAAAACATTAAACCCTATTCACAAAACCAATTATAATAGATTACAAGCACAACTCAAAAAGCACTCAAAAAACACTCACAAGAATCATGGAACAAGAGACTAGAGGCACTCAATACAACAGATAACAGCCTTTGGCAGACTCAGAAATTCTTCCGCAAAAAACGAACTAACATTCCTAATCTCACTAGCTCCTCTGGCATCGCTAACAGCGATGAACAGAAAGCAAATCTCCTTGCAATAACATTAAAAGATAACTTCTCAGAAAATAAAAGGCCTGATGGTGATTACCCTATCGATAACAGGATTATTAACACTCTTGAAAACTTCTTTTCTCACCCTCCGCCTATCCCCATCACCCCTACTAACCCGGATGAAATTACTAGTTATATTAAAAAGCTCCCCATTAACAAAGCCCCAGGTAAAGACAATATCTCTAACAAAATGGTTAAACACTTCCCCCTCAAAATTATCCTTTTACTAACCTTTTTAATTAATAAGATTTTATTTCTCAGGCACTTTCCTAATAACTGGAAAACTGCAATAGTATTCCCAATCAAAAAACCTAATAAAAACAGTCACTCTCCAGAAAGTTATCGTCCAATCTCTCTTCTAAGTATCTTAAGTAAAATTACTGAACATATTATCCTCAATAGATTAACTACGTTCACTAACAACAACAATTTCATAAATCCTAATCAATATGGGTTCACCAGGCACCTCTCTACCAACCATCCGCTGCTCAGATTAACTGAAAAGATCTCTTCTGGGTTTCAGAGAGGCAGGTCCACTGGGGCTGTCTTTCTGGATATTCAGAAGGCCTTTGATAGGGTCTGGGTCAGCGGCCTCATTTATAAACTAATCACTAACAATTTCCCCCCTGCTTTAATTCATCTTATTAACTCCTACCTAGTTAATAGATCCTTCAAAGTTAAAGTCAACAATACCCTATCCTCCATTTTCTATATTCATTATGGCGTTCCATAAGGAAGTCTTCTCGGTCCTATTTTATTTAATATTTATATTAATGACATCCCAACTCACCCACTAACAATCACTAATATTTATGCGGATGACACCTCTATTTCAGCTACCTACAAAAACCATGACACCATCACCAAAGCACTTAATGCACACCTACACCTACTTGAACAATATTTTAACACATGGAAAATTAAAATAAATGTAGATAAAACAGTCGCAGTCCTCTTCACCAGGAGAAGAAAGCCCTGCACACCTCCTACCCTGTATACCACACCACTACACTGGTCTCAGAGTACGAAATACCTAGGACTAATCCTAGAGGAAAATTTAACGTGGAAACAACATATTTTACATGCGCGTGATAAGTTCCGGAATGCTTTACGCTCAATTTTCCCTTTAATTAGCCGGAACTCTCATATGAACATATACAATAAAGTACTTCTCTACACAGCTGTTTTGCGGCCCATCTTATCCTACGGTTGTCCTGTGTGGGGTTACGCAGCTGACTCTAGCATTAAACTACTTGATTGTGCTCAAAATTCTCTCATCAGAAATATCACTAAAGCTTGCAGATACACTAAAAATAAAAATATTTATAAAGTTCTTAAAATTCCAACTTTCAAAACTCACATCCAAAATCTAGCCATAAAATTTTTCGAAAATCTACCTAATACTAACAATCTTAATATTATAAATCTACAAAACTACGATCCTAACTTCAATAGAAAGAGACCCAAGAAGAATTCTTCTGCACTCATACAATCCACCTTAACTTTAATTTTGAGTCATTCCCTCTTGGTGAATGACCCACTAAATTTATATTCTCCTTTTAATTCAATATTTTTTATTTTTTCATTCACAGTTCTTAAATTCATTTTCCTATTAACTTTAATTCCCAGCGAACCACACAGGCAACCCATCTTAAATATTTCTCATTTCTCAATATTTTCCCTTTCTCTCAATGACACCAGGACAGCAAATAGAGAGCTTGCTCACTGATCCCATTCAACCAATGGCAGACGAGTCTCTCGTCTCCATACGAAATAGTAAACTACTACCTTTCCCGCCAAAATCAACCAGGTAAGCCACTCCCACCTTCTCATACCCTCTCAGCCGATCAGGATGCTCTTTCTTCATGAAGGCCCCTCAACGTCAAGAGCCCAACACATTCAGTATGGGACGGAAGAACGCTCCGCGTTCCAGTTCCCAAAGATGTCGAGCGATTCCATTCCACACACAAGCAATATCTTCCATCGAGGCCCCTATATCCGTAGATATTTTCAAATGTTAACAGTTAATTAGACATATACTTTTAAAATCCTTATAGACATTACCATGCAATGAATTCCATCGCATTATGGCATTGTTGGGAATGAAAATGCCAATTTCTTAGCAAAGAAGGGGACAAAAGTAATTCAAACCTCTAGCAATAGTTCCTTTCTATAGTGCCAAAAGAATTATAAAAAAGATTCTACAGATAACAATTCGAGTAGAAGTTTAACAAGAGAATGAAAAAAATGTGGCTTAGAAATCTTCTTGATATTCCTAAAGGGTTGCGAAATAAAGCCGTGGCTGATTTTCGAATCGCCACTGGCTACGACTGCCTATCCAAGCATTTAAACACGATAAGCATTGCCTAGAGCCCTCTGTGTAACCTGTGCGATTTCAACGAACAAATGGACACCATTCAAATAGCATGCTGCCATGCACTCAACTCTGGATCTATATGGAGCAGATACTGGGAGGCTAGACACATACTACGTGTTTTATAGACTATACTGAAGGCTTCCGTTTCTTTTGTTTCTTGTTATTTGTCCCTCTTCTCTCTTTCTTGTTCTGTTTGCAGTTGTCTTGCAATCCGCCATCGGAAATAAAAAAACTTATAATAGATTTTATATAAAATTAGAGGTTTAATATTTGATTTTTAAATGTATTTGAATTAAAATACTCCTAATAGATTTATGCTAGACACGAGAACAAATGTATTGCAACATGCCGGCAGAGTTGAATCCTTATTAATACCAATTAAACATATATAGGAGTGTGCATGTAAAAATAATTTCGGTACGCATTATTTTTCCTGCCAAGAAAAATTATTATTTAAAAGACCTATTTTAAAGATTTCTAAGTTTCTCAACGTTTAATTTTGAATATGGAGAAAGAAAAAATCTATATTTTTCAATAATAAACATTGTTTATATTTTAGAGGTTGTTTATTAATTCATAAGTACAGTATTTAGACTAATTTTAAAATAGTATTTTTATGCTATATATTTTTCTTGATGTGTGTGTGTGTGTGTGTGTTGTGTGTGTGTGTGTGTGTGTGTGTGTGTGTGTGTGTGGTGTGTGTGTGTGTGTGTGTGTGTGTGTGTGTGTGTGTGTGTGTGTGTGTGTGGTGTGTGTGTGTGTGTGTGTGTGTGTGTGTGTGTGTGTGTGTGTGTGTGTGTGTGTGTGTGTGTGTGTGTGTGTGTGTGTGTGTTGTTATTGAGCCACCTTAGTAAAGGTAGATTTATCCTTGCGTATTAAGTTATTGTTAACACAATGCAAAATAACTGAAAGAAATTCTTAAAGAGTACAGTTTATATAAATGATAAATTGCAATTAAAAAAACTTTCAGGGTATATTCATGTATTTTGAAAAGCATTAAAAACATTTTATTCGATCTTTTGTCCTTCTTCTAACAATAACACAAGGCCTTCCATGTGAAATCCTTTTTTGGAAGAAATTATCTCAATTTCTTCTATCTTTTAACATTCTGAGAATCCAAAAACAAAAATAATTCCACACTAGATTTTAAAAAAAGTTTCTTTTATAAAAACTCCAATCGAATTTCAACGTCTTGTTTTGATGGATGTTCTAGTTGGTAACCGGTTTCGAACTAACTTCAGTACAGTGAATCTGAAAAGTTTGTTGTTCCAAAATCATTCAAAAAATACTTGGACTTTTGTCTTTGATGGATGACCACTTACATAACACACTGAAAACCCAGAAGACTATGAAAGAGCATGCATTTAATTCAATTTCAAAAAATCTAGATTTTTTTTTAATAGAATTTAATATAATTGTATCGTTTTCCGTAAACTTGTAGTGTAGGCTGTATTTAATTTTTAATAGATTTATTAAAAGCTGTCGCCATATCATAATAAGCTATTCTTTTCTAAGCATTAGGATTGTGCATGGGAAGTGTATTTTCTTTTCATGGGATCTTTTGTCTCCCTATTTTCGTTACGCTTTTGTTTTGACATAACTTAGTTTTAGTGGCATTGTCCATTGCTAGAGTCACATTTGATCATCATTTCAGATTTTCTCAAAAGCCTTCCATTTTGTTATTTGGTTAGAATTTCGTAAATTTTAATTCAACCGATATTCGTGTAATTTTTATATGAGTCTAAACTGCACGCAATATAAAACAATCTTTTGGGGAGAATAGTGTTAGCGTTCAAAAAGAGCAGCTTTAGTTAAAAGAACTTTGTCCTGGTAATTTTTCACTTTGAAATAAAATGCATAGAAGAGCAAAAACATCTGTGAAAAATTATTCTCTGATTCATCGATGGAAACGAATCCAACTATATATATTATACTGAAAGTACACTCATGTCCATAAATAAAGGATAATGCCAACTCTAGGAAATAAAGGTTCAGAAGTAAAACAAAAGGGACTTATCCATTAAGCTCATTTATTAAACAAAAGATAAAGAACAAAAAATATGGCGTATGTGTAATACCATTCATAAAAACAACGATTTTTGCTCCCTGGACCAATTACAAAAAAATTCCTCTTTACAAAAACTTAATATTTCACGGTTGTTATGATAATTAATAATTGTATGTCTCCCATGTGATTAAATACAGACCGTACAACATCTAGACATGCTGAGCATCAAATTATTAAGCTGAACTTGGGGAAGTTTACTTCCATCAATAGACAATGCTCTCCGAAGTTTCGGTACGTATGTAGGAAGTGGTTGAAGGGCTGAAACTTGTTGGTCAAGCATGCTGTGTCGGAATCATGCCAGATGAGAATGCTGGCCATTTCATTGGGGTAATAAAAGATTGAAGGCATTCGTTTATGATGTTTGCTTGGTGGAGACGGGCATTGTCATCCATAAACACAAATTATGTGCTCATGGCACCCCTAAGCAAACTTAAATGTTGTTTCGGAATGATGTCCCTATAAATGTGACCTGTCATGGTTCCGATTTGAAGATGCACATCTATTCTGGAGCCCAGTAAAATTTCCCCTAAACGTGCTATCTTACACCATCTTAACCATGCAGTTTAATAATGTTGCTTTGGAGGTGACGGGTACCTGGCATTCTCCATATGAAAGTCCAACGTGAATCCGACTTCAAGCTAAACCTAGACTCGTCGGAAAACATCGCACATGTCCACTGTGATTATATCTACACACACACACACAAACACAAACACACATATTGCATGTTTTCTACTCGAGGCTAAACATTGAAGAAAGTGAGTTGCCATGAGCAAAATATATCTGAGCATATATAGACCAATATATCTCAAACGTCTATTCACGGTTTGTTTTGAAACAGCCGTACTTACGGTTGCAGACAACTGACGGTACAGGTCAAATGCACTACTCCCGCGTCTGCTTTTTTTTTTTTTTTTGGAGTTACTGCCAAACATTGTAGTTCATTCGACGTTGCAACTCAGGGAAGATCTGTATTGTAACCGTCCACTGACATTTCCGTCACCTTGAAATCGTTACCAAAGCCTAGAGAGGACAACTTTGGTTAAATTCATGTTCTCCTCTGATACTATCATCTGAGTGCGCTATATTTCATGCTGACGATAATTTTACAATGTATAAAAACATCCTTATACTTCCTCTTTGTCATTACTATTCTGTTATGTCACTAAGTGACTTACAAAATACTTGTGAACAATTTTACCTCTTTGCCACCATTTCTTATATACCCCTTTTTTACACTCTCGTCATTGTGACGTACTATGGGTATCATCGGGTGGCTTCCTGTAATTTGCAAAATATGGTTGAAGATATGTATGATAATTTTACAAGTGAAATTTTTGCACTAAAGTTCGATTTCCATGTGATTTTGAATTATCCTTAATTTATTGACATGAGTACACATTGATGAAATGCATGAAAAATTGAAAATCATACTCCCATCACTTATTAATGGGTATTAATGGGTTTTGGTCCAAAACTTCTCCCCAACAACGTTTGGCCACATATGAGGTACAAAACAATAGAGAAATAAAATGAATTACAACGCATAAAAGCCTACAACACCCAGCTTATTCACCGAATTTTTTGTCAACCGCCTTTCAATTTTTAAATATTTAGAACAGCTTTTACGAGTTAAGGCAGTATGTCTCAATCTGTAGGGGTGTACCTCCCCAGGCACAAGCGTTCTAACCTTACGAAGGGGCCTGAGCATGTCGAAAACAAAAGTTTAAGTTTTTATTATGTCAGAATGTATTTTATTTGTTTATTTCAGTAAATTAATAATTTTTTTTAAATAAACTTAAATACATCCTGACATAATAAAAAATTAAACAAACATTTACACTGATATAATATACTGATAAATATATCAGTACTGCAAAATGTACTTGATAATTAACTTAACAATACTGAGTTAAAGCAAGATGAATAATTACCAGTGACTCGATGGGCTTGTCATATATAAAAAATTTAAAACTTATCCGGATAATTTGTACGATTTATAATTAATCCCTTAAATGCGGATTAAAAATTATGCAATTCGTCCCCCGATGCCAACCTTTTAACACGTAGTCGAGCGTATTGGTGAAGGGGAGTAGTAAAGGAATTAATAAGCAAATCCTCTGAAATAAGTAAATACTTCGCAAACACTGTCGAAGTCTGTAAATTGCATCTCAATGCCTTCGGAAGAATTTTATGGATAGCAGTTCACAGAAAAGATCGTACTTTGGAAAGACGTAAATATTATGTCCTGGGCTATTAACGCTCTGGCTGAGCGAGACGTTTATAAACTCCGGTGGCACCTAAGAGGTTAAAGTTGAAAAATAGGTTTAGCGTCAAAGTTTATTATTACTGAATTAAATACATTGTTATTGTATGGAAGGGGATTCGATGAAAATTATGATTCAATATTGGGTCACAAATATTGGAAGTTTGAGAAGCACTGGTCTAAGGAGTATGAAATTGAAGACAGCCTAAAAAACTCCATTTCAGAGTTTACTGACTCTGAGAATCAGAATTTTTTAGGACAGATATGTATGCATTAAAATCTCATCGAAAAGGGGCATCGAAACAAATGGAGCATATTTTGATTAAATAAGTTTGTGTGTTTAATTATTACTTTGGGGTAAATTATTTGCTCTCTCAGCTTATCGAAGGTTCAATATCAAACTTTACCATCACCAAAATATTACTTATTATTAATGGTTTAATGAAAAAAAATTTCTCAATTTTTAAAAAGATTATTAATTTTTTTTTATTTTATTCAAAAACATTTTATGTAAAATATCTTACTTAAATACTTCATTGTTTTTGCTCTCTATAGAAATACATGGTAATAACAAATGTCCTTTGAAGAAAATGCAATCTAATTTTTTATGTTAAATACCTTCTTAGTTATAAACACTAAAACCACGAGAAACATTTAACAAAATAAATATGCTCGCAAAGCATCAATTAGATAGAAAAAAATTCTTTCTAGAAATGCCATAAATCATATGGAACTATAAAAAAATATTCTGGATGGAAAGAACGATAAGTTGACAAGAGACAGAGAAAGAAAGAGAACTGTTGTTAAGTAGAATTTGTTCCTATTGTAAATTTTAAAAAAAACACTAATAACATTATTATAAAAGAGTCGTAACAAAGACTTATTAAACGCATGAATTTCGAGAACAAATTAGAAATGGAGTTTATTATCCAGAAAAATCACATTTAGCACAAAGCCTCATAAATCCGAAACCGAAAGAAGATGAAAAAGGAACATTAGTAAAAACAAATGGCAGCATTTTTTCCCTTTCTAAATTGGTATGTTACTTTTTCTACATTATTCATTAAACTTTAAAAGTATTTCTCGAGTTTTAAAAATGTTTTTATGCTTCTTTGGAAGATTTTAATCGAAATGTTCATCTGAGTTTAAATACTTCATGTATATGTATGTTGTACACAATATTCGAAACATTGCAAGAAACACAAATCTTGTTTCAAGGGGGTGGAGGGGATATAATTTTAAAAACTATGTCTTTTTAAAAATTCGCAAAAAGGTTCAGATGTATTTTTTAAATCTTTGCATCTTTCTTACACATAGCTTAACACATTAATATATTTATGAATAACTCATATAAATTTCCCTATTTATTTCCTCTAAATGATGAATAAATCTCATATTTTTTTCATCGACCACTTACGTTTATAGCGTAATGATAATTTTAAGAACATTGATCGTTATAAAAAGAAAGATAAAAACTATTCCAATATAGGGATAAAATATGCAGGGTTATCAGAAAAGAATGACCAGAGTACAAAATTTAATTATTCCCAGATGAATTAACAGAAAATGATAAATAATTTGTCATTGTAAAGATAAAAGATGAAATATTTTCCTTCGTATAGTTCCTTGACGTAAAATAAAGTTTGTTTTCTTAAGTGCTCAATGTATCTTCGTTTAGTCATCCGTATAATATCATTGCAGTATTGCGATTCCTGCCAAACACGTTGTAATGTTTCAGTGTTAATTGTTTGTACAGCATCCCAATTGCATTGTTGAAGTTCGGGCAAAGTTTCATGCAACTGTGGAACGTACACCACATTTTTCACAAATCCCCAAAGGAAAAAGTCGCAGGGGCTTAAGTCAGGTGACCTAAAAGGACCAAAGCATCTAGCTGTGTAGGACCAAATCATCATCTACACTGCGACCAATCCAACGGTGTGGTAGTTCTCTATTGAGAAATTTGAGAACCTCCAAAGGCCAATGGGGTGGTGCACCGTCTTGGTGAAAAATAAAATTCGCCATAGTATCTTCCTCAACTATGGGAAAAACCAAATTTCTAACATATTGAGGTAGGTAATACCAGTCACTGATTTTTCAGCAAAAAAGAACGGACCATAAACTTTAGTTGACGAAATTGCACAAAAAATGTTCACTTTTGGAGAGTCCCTTAAGTGTTCAATGCGGGAATGAGGATTTACCGTTTTCCAAATAAATTCGCACGTTGTGGCGCTTTAATTTGCCCCTTAAATGGAAGTTGGCTTCATCACTAAAAAAAGTTATCATTTTGCACTAAATAAATTTTAAAAAATTACCACTTTGCATAGCTTCATCCATGTAAATGCAGTAATTTAGATGTTGCAACTCGTCACTATGGTTCAATGCTTGCACGGTTTTCAATTTGTGCAGCTTAAATTGCAATTCTGTTGAAAATGTTCCCTCAAAGAAGAAGACTTGATTTATGCAGATGAGTTATTCTATTTAAGGGTTGGCATTTAGGTACGTGATGTTAGTCGATGGATAGTTTTTGGGTGGTCGAGAGTTGATAATTGAAAATTAAAAGTAAAAAACTGTGATTAAGATTTAAGACCGGAAGTCGTATATTTAAGAAAGATATTGACAGTGAATTCTAGCGTAGAGGTCAAGAGTGCACCAAGATTAAGTGGAGTAAATTATACTTATACGTTAGTAGCTTTAAGCCGTGTGATTGCTCTTACAATTATTTGCTAAGTGTATTTCCTACATTTAATTGTGTTAATTAAGTAAAGGGATAAATAAATTTGAATTTAAAACTTGCTATGGCTGATCTTTGTTCGAACCTCCAAACACGAACAATCTCCAATAGGTTGTTACAAGTATATCTGTCATCTCCAAAGAGAGAAAAGTAAGACCACTTATCTTGTATATATACAAATTATTTTGTGAAGTTCTTTCTACTAAAGAACAGGGACTTCACTTGCAATTAGTGCTGCATAAAATATTTTATAATACTAACGAAGTTGGTTGTCTAATCTGATAAAGAATTATATTAACGATAGATTGCAGTTATTGTTGCCTTATATTGAACAATTTTAATTGAACCGATATTCGAGTATTTAGCATTACAATGTTTAATAAGATTATTTTTTAAAGATTAAAAAAATTTTGTGCGACCCAAACAAATACTGATTTTATACGCAGAAAGTAATTCATTACATGATTTTATAATTGCTAACTTTAATATTCTATATTTCTACTGAAATGATTTAAAAACTAAATACCTTAATCGCTTCCACTTTGCACTCCATCTGACTATATATATCAAATTTTAGAAATGCATTTCACTATTCCGCTTGCGACTATTGACTATTCTTCCATGTGCAACCATTAATAATTAATTCCTTACACAGGCAAACAAAATTTTATTCCACATCCATTATCTCTCAAAATACCTCCTGATTCGTGTGTGATGCTTAACTTTTGAACAACAATTTAGATAAATATTTCCTAATGGAAATCATTGTACTAATTTTAACAACTCTTGCATGTTGTTCAAAGAGCCGAATTCGTATCATCTTTCAGAAACCCTAATTAACAGGCATGTGCCAATAATAGAGTACTTTGTTTGATCTGAAATTTGCCAATAAGGGAGTAGTTGTGATGCATTCACTGGGAAGTGCATTAATGATAGTTACTGTCATCATAATGATTGCAGTTAATTTAGAAAATCTAAATTGTCAATATGCCGAGATTGGTATAGTGAAGTTAGACAGTACATTTGTCAATAGTTCTATTAATAACAATGGTAAGCTGTTAGTAAAATACAAAACTGTAGGAATTCAGTTAGTTTTGAGGGACATTGAGATAAATTAGATTAAACTAATTTCATTTTTTCCTGGTCCTTTCTCATAATTTATATGAATAGTTATGAATTAAAGAAGCTATTAAAATGGAAATGATTATTGACACGGATATTTAAAAACATTAAAAATCATGCAATACTAGAAGATTCCTCATTTGCAAGAGCAGTGAGTAAGTATGTAAGGAGCAGGAAAAATATCAATTAATCAAAAATAATGAATATATACATATGAACCCCACTAAATTATTTTATACCTAAAAGCTGTCCTAAAAGAGTCTCAGCAATGATTTTAGTATACTACAGTATCCATATTTTTAAAAATTCTAATATCTGTTTATGTATATATATATATATATATATATATATATATGAGAGATTCGTTCTTGGTACCTTCCGTTTCGTAAGCCCATAACTTAACACTGAACCAAAAGGATCACTTTAGTCCGGAAGCAATTACTGACTTATATAGATACCTCCACCATATATATATATATATAATCCATAAATATATACAAATAGCTATAAACCTAAGTATAACCATTCAAGATAGTGAAGAAATATTAGCCACAGAAGTACAATAGCAAACTCTTGGCCTTAGGAGCCAAGATCGCAAATTTTGCGACCAGTCAACCTTCACCTGTAATTTGCCTATACACACTGGGCCATAGGGAAAGGAAGGAATATTAAGAGAAATGTGAATATTACAAATAAAATACACAAATACTACTAATATATAACGATAAAATTTAATAGCCTACTAGTATTTACTAGTATGGAAATAAAATCAATGCAATAAAACTAGATGATTAAACTTACTTCGGAGCACAGTAGCAAGTTACGTTTCCCGCCAAATACCAATGAGTATAAGTAGCACCGCATAAAATTAAAATTTGTAAAATATGGTAAAATAATATTAAATCTATATATATATATATATACATTTAAAAACCGAAAATATTAATATAAAATTTATAAAAAAAGGACTTCTCAAACATACACAATGATACTTAAATATAATAAGGTATTATTAATTAATGAAACATGTGGCACCATCTTTTGATTAACTGTATAATTAATTTTTAAAAATGCTAATATTATTACGTATTGTCATGTCACTGAGAACTATTAGAAATATAATTGTAAAGGAAATTAGCAGGATATCCACGTTCAATACAATTGTTAATAAAGTTATTAAAATTTAAAATATATTAGATTTATCGATTATATATAGAGAGAGAGTATCATAAAATGAAAAAAAATACTTAGTATAATAAATTGATAATACTAAATTATACCACTAACAAAGCTAGAAGATACAAACCAGATTTCAAGAAACATAACTATAAAAATGATGGGAAAGTATATTGTACAAGAATTAAATAAGCGTATGTAAAGCAGGAAACAGAGTTAGAACTTTAAAAAGAAAGAAACCAGAAGAGTAAACGGACTAAAATGGAGACCTTATGATTTCTAAAGCTGTTGCTAAATTAGGACCAGCAATATATATATGTATAAATATAAATTGTGTAGATAGAGTGATTAATATTATTTGCTGAATTTAATTTCAATTATGAACCTTGACAAATTTAACCAGTCAAGGTTAAATTCAACTAGTCTCTATATTCGGTGGGTCTTCAGAGGCACTAGGATTTCAACTCAAGACACTTCCTTGACCATGAACACAAGACTACTGCGGCCCCATACGCACAAAAACTAGATTTACTAAAAATTGTTTCTTTTTCAAAGAAAGTTTTAAGGTTTTATGATCGCATATATTATTTGTCTTTAAAAAATGGTGGTAAAAAATTCTCTTCTACTTCGAATCGAAAACATGATAGCCCTTTGAAGGCTTTGAGATTTAAAAAGGCATTAGTTTGATGAATTTAAATTCTTAATTAATTCAGGCATGAAAGTTATAAATTGTAATTTTGGGAATGAGACACCAGGTATCTTCGCTATCAATTCTTTATTACAGGTAATAAAACAAGTTTAGAGAATCAAGGTTTCATATAGTATTTGTAATAAAAGCCCAATGGTGTATTTATTTTCATAAATATTTTTTTTTTATGTGCATGGAAATTTTTTAAAAAATCAGTATTTTTTTTTTAATTTGTGCAATATGTATTGACTTTTTATAGGAAAATAGATTAAAAACTTTCATTAAAGTATAAAATGATTTTTTCAATCGATAATATATATATACGAGTATATACAAAATGACATATTGTGAAGAGAATTACAGTAATGGTTTCTCATACATAAAACACAAATTCAATCCAAATAAAAATGAGCATTAAACAAGACGTTTCCCATAAGTTAAATTGAATGATCAGATACATTGCTAGTATTATTGGTATACATTTATTTATTTTTATATATACAGGAGAAAATATTGATTCACTCGCACACACATTCATCACGATATATCCAGAACTATTAGACCCACAAACTTAAAACCTCGTTGGCATGTTTCTTTTGTTGATTGGTGAAATTGATTTTCCAAGGAGTTTCGAGAATGTTATAGATTAAAATTTACGTTTTAGACCTAGATACTTGAATTTTGTGGTTGTCACCTTTACTTGTTCAGTGAAGATCCGTTGAAGAGGGGTTTTGTGAAAATCAATTCTGGGAATGGGTGGCTGTGGGGACCTAAAGGATAATTTTATTTCGGTTTTAGAAATTCAAAGCCTGTCTTTCTTAAATCAAGAGGCAAAAGTTTTTTAAAAAATTTCAATTCAATCGCTAACTTAATGCAAGGACTTAGATATGAATAACTTTAAAAAAAAGGATATAGTCATAGAACATCATAAAATACTTGGCGATGTGGGTGGATACCTGCTATTTTATTTCTTTTACCAGAAACTGAATTTCAAAACACAATTTCGATCCTAATTATGATTACGTAGTAAATGAGGTTGGTTTCACGAGTTCATTTATTCATTTATCAGTCTTTAAATAACCAGCAAAGTATTAGCGCTTTCTAAAAATTACTTTTTAAAGTAATTAGATGAAGATCATTCAAGTGATAAACGCTGAAGCAAATATTCATTAGATACAGAAAAATTTACCCCAGTGCCTGACAGAAATGACATATTTCCAAAACCAGTGCCTCGCTTATATAAGTACCCATCTTGGGGAAAAATAGTTGAATCTGATCAGTTTTGCTTCGCTTAGCAGTTCGACTGCATTTTGATAATTTTTATTAACTGACAGGTGTGAAAATTTTATAGCGTGTTAAGTCACACAAATCTGGAAATAGGAGCAAACTAGATCTGTCGTAGGGTGAAATGTGTTGCAAATGAATAGAAAGAAATTTTGAAATATAGAATGGATTTATAACTGTCTTTGAACCTTTTATCGATAGATCTGTTATGTTACAAGAAAATCAATTCCAAAAATATAATTTTTTTTAATTAAATTCTACATATCCATATTAACAATTAAAACAATTCATCTGTAAAGAAATATTTCCTTTGGTAATTGATTGGCAATTAGTTATTATTATTATTATTATTATTCAATTCCTATATACTATTTGCTGTCTCTCTCTATATTTTTTTTATCTTGTTCAAATTTTCAATCGTTAATAAATACTTTCTATTCAATCAATCAAGTTCAAATTTTTTTTTTTAATTTGTAGTGACACTTGATGTTAATACAGTTTTTCAAACATTAATTCATCAATTACAAGCTAATTAATTTAATTAAATTAATTACCGGTTTTAGATGCCAACTTAGATTCTTCTCCATTGTTGTAATAATGTAACTGTTAAAACAATGACAAAAGTTGGCGTCGAAAACTGGTTTTTCAGCCAAACCGGGTGAGCATTGTTACAACAATGCAGACAAATAATGCTCTTTTTTTAATTCCTTCTTTTAGTTCACTCTATCCTTTTATATATATATATATATATATATATATATATATATATATATATATATATATATATATATATATATATATATCTTGTTTAAATTTGCAATCGTTAATAAAATACTTTCTATTCATCCACAAAGTAGAAATTGAATTAAAAATTTTTTTTATATTACTTGTTTAATTCAAGTATCATTGAGAATATTTTTAATGTCAATAATAGCTGAAACGACTACTAAGAGCTCAAAGAAGTTTTCTTCCAAAAAAAAATTATTCCCTTTTGAATATACTATACTCTTAATAAACTTGAATTATAATTTAATTCTAACTATAATTATCTGTTACTAATGAATATTCATAGAAAAAAAATATTTCAACTATGAAAATTTCTCAGAAGGAAAACATATAACATATATTTAGAATATGCATTAAAAATTGCATATTATTATTGGTTCGATTATTATACATATACTGCAAATTTCATTTTGCTTTCAGTGGATTTTAAGGTATTGTAATTACATTAAAGATAATCCATTATTTTTTAAAGTAATCGAAAAGAGAATTTTTTTTCCTTATGTGTAAGCCATGTTTATTATAGAATTTAAGAGATGCTCTTATATTGATACTTAAAAAGTTATCCTTTTAGAAATGCAAACAAAGGGTTTATTTTTCTTTTATATATATGCATCTTAATTATACTTTATAAATTATTAGTAATTTATAAAGAGTTCGTAAATAGCATTTTTGAACAACCTTTCAAAGAGAAACCTTTCATTAAACTAATTACTATTCAAATAACATTCTTATAAAGCTTTTATTAATAACCAAAAGTTAATACTAATATTCTAAACTAATAAGGTGAAGTAATATATTCTAAATAAATTTAAAGCAAAAAAAAAAAAATAGAAGTTTATTTTTAAGACTTATTATAACTTTTACTTAAAGATATTTTTTAAAAATATCTAGAAAAAATAGCAACATAAAATTAAAAATCAAAAGTTAACTTGCAAATGCTCTTTATTCTATTCACCCATTGTCTCAAAAAATAAACAACAGTCATATTAGCATAACGCTAGAAAAAGGCAGGTTAAGGCCACACATTTTGCACATGTTCCTTGCAGTGAAATATGAAAGCAATTCCTCAGCAAAATATTTGCATAACTACACATAAGGCTGTGTAATGCAATGCATATAAAAACAGATTCAGTTCATCAGTTGTTATTTCTTCCGTTGTATCGGATGTTACGTTTGTTTGGTAGCCTTATTTCTTCATTTTTAGTTCAAAATTTCTGAAAATGTGTCATTGACGGCATTTGAGTGAAAACACAGCCTGGTATGCGATTGGGAGGATCCATGCTGGGGAACAACCGTCGGAGTTTGTCCGATCATCAATCATTCGATTATCAACTGCTCGTGAATTCGCTGTCAAAATGAACATCCAGTGTCACGAAAATCTGGTAGAGGGGTCCTAAAACCACAACCGCCTTCAAGGACCGTTATCTGTGTTTGCAAGCTAGGCGTTGTTGGGCGAGTTCAACTCGTCATCGTTCTTTGAGCGCTGTGACCCCATCAGGAACAGTAATATCCCGACAAACTATTTGTAAATGATTTCATGAAAGTCATCTGCATCCCAAGCGACCATCATTTTGAGGGCCATTGACGTCGTCTTACAGAAGAGCCTGGTTTCTGTCGGCTCTGTATCACATCCATCGGACACTAAAGCAATGGGTCAATGTATTGTTCTCCAATAAGTCTGTAATGGATTCCATTTGTGTCTTCAACTAATCCTCTTGGGAAAAGTATTCTTCAACTGTGATTTTAGTTTAAAAACTGATTTCCGTTTCATGACTTGATTTATGCAAATATAATTACTATTCAAGGGTCAGTCTTTGAGTATGCGAGATAATGGTTAAGCGTTGAAAGTTAAGCTGAATTTCAAGATTTACTCGACTGCGACTGGTGGTCACGTATCTTAAAATTAATATCTCGTCAGGTAGTGAAAAAGTAACTAAACTTGGAAGTGACCATACTATCAGACTTCAAGAAGAATTATCCCAGGAGCTTTAATCAAGGTAGGTAGTTTGGATGGTTTAATTATCTGATTGAGGGTTAAGATTTCTTATTGCTCCCAGTTATAAAAGTGCATTTCTTGAAGTGTTAAAGGTTAAATAAAATTAGCATTATGTCATCATAAAGAAAATATCATGTCTGCTTCTTCTTCGAACCCTCCTACACCCGCGACATCCGGGTCGAAACATGTATCTGTTCTGTATAAACAACGACACCATGCCGATAAGAATCTGGAGAATTCCACGAACTCGATCTTAAACTCAGAAAACCATTGAATGACACTGCTACAATCCTGCTGGCATCATGGTTTTAGCAATGATATCAGTAGGTGGCTGGACGGATCAATAACATAATTTACTTTTCGGGATGTAATCCTGGAGCCATGTTCCTATCTGGCAGCCATGAGTCCTGGTTCCATGCTTATGGAAGATAACACAAAAGAACATAGAGCTCACATTGTCAACCAATTTGTGAAGCGGGAAATACAGTTTCGAGAGGAATACCCAAAGTGACTTGAATCCAATAAAGCAATCTTTGAGCAGGCTCAGCAGATGTCCTTCTGGACTGCGCAATCCTCCCCAAACGTTAATGATATGACATGTTTTTTTCTTTAAAATTGGCACAGATCCCAAAGAAGTGTGTTTGACGAAACGCTTGATGGTATAAATCGTCGCTATCGAACCTGTATCTCCAGCAGGGTGGCCACACACCGTACTGATAAATGTTTGCAACAAGAAAGGTTTTCCGTACAAAAGTTAGGAAGATTATTATTCATTCTGCTCATATGAAGATTAATTTGTGGTTTTTCTCTGTTATTTTGCCCGTCATTACCACACCCTGTAAAAATTCCATTGTGTTTGAATTAATTGTTTTCACTTTATCATCATTTTTCTATTTATTGCTTATTTTTTGAGACAGAGTGTCTATAAAGGAATCGTTTCTATCACTATCTACATCATCTTCCTAGAAATAACAACAATATCTAAAGAGTAAAAAAAAGTTAAAGTAGAAAAAAGTGAATCAATAAAAAATTACCGATTCTTTACCTTGATTCGCCAAGTCGCTTAAATATTACAGCTTTTAAACGAAATTTTTTTAAACTTTTGCTTCGGAAGAAAGGGTTACGATATACAAATGTGTGCTTGTCGAATCATTTTTTACATCAAACAAATGATTTTAACCTCTGTTGCTTTAATATTCTATTAAAGATATAAGAATCACAAATTCTTAGAAAGTTCAAAAAGGTTTTTAATAACTGGCAGAAAATTAACATGTATTAATATTTGCTAAAATTTTTAGCATGCAGCTTGCTGTGGCGTATTTTCAAGAGCGTCTCGCACTCAATCTAAATTAATTGCACGCTCGAGGGAAAGTCCGAAAATTTATTTTCACAAAACTTTTATCTGTGTTGTGCGTAAGTTCTCCCACGTGAGTGATTCTAAGATGAAGGGCCGAGGGCTACTAATAAGTAATCGCACTATGTTAACAATGCATATTCATTTTATGTTCTTTGAGAAATATTAAAGCGGATAAACATTTCCCAAATTACATACAATTCCATGGTAAAATTTAAATTTCGGAAAAATGAATTAAATTTACAATTTTATGAAAGAAGTTCAGTTACATTTTTATTCACTCCAATAAATAAAAACAAATTTTTTTCAGCAATTGATAGTTCCTTTATTAATATTTTACCGAAAACTCTTTCAAGTTGTTTTAAATAATATCTGATAAATATCGCATCGGTAAAAGTATAGAGCTGTTTTAAAAGATTTTATAACAGTAAATTAATACATAATAACAGTTAAATATAATTTTAAATTGATTGCATTTCTACCTTTTAAGATGTAGCGCAAACGTATACAGTAATATTCCTATTACTTTAAAGCATTTGTTTTTTACAAACGTACTAGTCAAATGAGCCTTACCAAAGCACTTACTGACTTTTTTTTTCTAGATATTTAGGATGTTCAAACAGAGCGAAGAAACTAGGGTTGATAAATTAAATTCACTGCTTGTATTTGAAAAATTATTTTTTTTCTTCATTTTTAAAGCCATGAAATGTGAAAGAAAAGACATATATGATCCAGCACTTTTAGTTTTCGCAATTATGTGCGGGAGCTCTACAACATGAAGTCATTGCCAATATTTGATTTTTTTTTATAGCATGAAATCTTAAATTACGTTATGGTAATGCAGAAACATCTCTTAATTTAAACTTAATTTTTTGTAAGATTCTGTTTTAGTTACGAATCATTCGAATTCCAAAATAATACTTTCATTTGAAGTGATCTAATTTATTCACATGATCCCATGAATTAATCAATTCAAAACGGATGTATTGCCTGTCTACAATTTTCACGCTGGAATTAAGGTGAAAACAAAAAAACAATAACAAACCTGAAATTAAAATATCCTTCATATACTTTTCATGAGTCATGGTGAATACAATTAAGTTATTATAATTAACATAAACCCACAAAACAAGGGCATAAGCTTTAAATTGACAACATAAATCACATTATACTGTCTGAGAACAGTTTTTGATAGCAAATTGAAACTATGATAGCCTAGAGCAGTGTTGCCCAAAGTGTGGTACGCGTACCCCCCAGGGGTACTGAAGAGTTTGAGGAGGTACGCGTTGCACCGGAGTTTGCGAGGATGGCAAAAGTGTTGGTAATGATGAAATAGTCTCGTTTCCCTTTCTTCATGAGTTTATAACAATTTCAACTACTAATATTGATGCTATTGTCTAAAATGCTTAACACAGCATTTAGAGAGTTTGCAAGTGAGCTTGAAAAACTATTTCTATGAATAAAACAAAAATATTGAATGGACATTAACACAGTATCCATGCTAGCAGATTTGTCGCATGCGGAAGAAAAGAAATGGTTGGAATAGACGTCTGACGAATTATTGAAAAATAAATACAAGGAATGTACTTTAGCACCGTTTCAGTTACAAATGCAACATGTGTATCCAATTTTAACAGAAAAAGTTATGAAATGCATCTTGCCATTTCCAACATGTTTATGTGAAGTTCATAAAGAATTTACATCCCTTCTTCCCTGTGATCCGGTTAGAGGTGTGTGAGGAACTAAATGATCAGCCGACTTGATGTACTTGAATTATTTTATTTAACACTATATTCAACTCAGACACAAACAACACTTGAACAAGATAACCTTAATCAGTATTAGAAAGGGAGTGGGAAGAATATATTCAATCATGCAGCTCTACTTTTAATATAACCTTATACAGAACTTAAGTACTTAATGACCACCCTATTAATTTAACTTTATAAACAACGACTTGATTTAAGATCACAGTACCTGAACTCTTGCAGTCTTCTATTTCTTACACGTTGACTATAACACCCTTCCAATAGTTAATCTAATCACTTTCTTAATATTCCAACTTCTGGCTTCTTACACTGTTTACGTATGCGTTTCACAGTCGATTTACTTTACTTCCAATCTATTCACAATTCACTAACTCCAAAACTCGTGAATAAAGAGTATATATATTAAACTTAATTTTCATGTCACGCTTTCTACCCTTCGGAGAAGGTTGGTTGAAGATGCTGGCCCAAAAGAATTCCCCAGAAGTTAATTGAAGGACGCGTATAGATCCGTCACAAGTTGCTTTTTCAGCATTTATAGAAATTAAGTCGAAAAAAAAAACGAGAAACTATTGGGCGTGGAACCGCAACCAGGGAACCAAATTATGTGACAATCTGTCATCTCAGAACACACAATTTCATCTTTCACAATAATCCAAATAAATGCTATTTATAATTAATTTTTACTTATATTTTATTATGAATGATTTTTTTATCTTTTCTTGTTATTTTGTGTATGTCGCAAAAAATGAAGAAATAATATATTTCGATTGTTATTGAAATACATTCATTTTTTTAACGAGGTGTTGCTCAGTGTTAAGAAAATTACAGAAGGGATACACATATATCAAAAGTTTGGGGAACACTGATATAGTGGTCACATCGTGAGCTTGTAGCCGGCGTTATTTCAATAAAGAGGATGGGAGTGGGTGTTTTATTCCTGATTTCACTAAAAACAAGTCGTCTAGTCGGTCTGATACACGTTAAACTTGTCAGGCTCGAGGGCTTTATGTTAGAGTTATATAGAAATTAGGAGGATTGAGTATCCTCTTTTCAGGTACCATCTTCTCTTAACAATGGATGAAATTATCCTTTATCCTTTGATGAAATTATCCTTTATCCTTTGATGAAATTTCCAATTATCCTTTTGTTCTGTGAATTCCTTAAAACATTTAACCAATCTGACAATCAGTCAGACTATATGAAAGGGAAACTATATGAAATGAAATGAGTTAATTGGCACAGGATACATTCCAGTTAAGGCCATATAATTTGAAGAGGAAAGGAGTGAAAGGACTAATAAACAATGAGTTTAACTATATTTACACATAACTTCTCCCAAAACAATAAATAAATATTAATTCTTTGTATTAATGTGGTGTTGGCGGTAACACAGATGCCTATATTCTTTTAAGACCTAGACAATTGCTTTACTCTCAAACAGAAACAAAATGCATACTGTTCTATCATTCATTGTCTAAATATGTGTTCACGTGTTTAAATGAGAAATAAGATGAATTTCCAGGTCTCAAACTTATTTTAAAACATTGATTAATTATGTTTGATTCTCATGATTATTTTTGCTTTATCACAAAATAAATAAATAATTCATGCATATATACGCAGAGTGATATTTCTTAAACTGACATTCTTTAGACCCACCAGTAGCTCGATCTAACAACCTCAATAGCACCAAACGGTATGGAAACTAATAATGATGTGAAAAATTAAATTCAGTAAACAAAAATTCTTTAAAAAATAATAAAATTCTAAAAATTTCCGATCGAAGTATTCGTGACGCTTTTGCAGCTTACCAAACCCTGAATTTACATAAAACAGAAGCATCAAAGCAAAATACAATTTTTTACTTTTGTATGTGACAACACAGTATATTTGGGCTATAAAACATGTAGCCATCTTAAAAAAAATAGTATTTTCAGATGATGGGAGCCAGCTCTAGTGTATATTCAACTTGCCTTACCTGAACGTGCATTATTACTAAAACTGCATATTATCTGAATTAGTATAATGGATCCGTAGCTCTTCATGCGTTTACATCCTGACAGAAACTACGTAAAGGATCTTTATAGTGTAATTCTTTGAAGGCAATTATTAAGAAAATCACTGAAAATTCACCCAGCAGAGGACACAAATGTGTATCAGAAGAGATGATAACAGATGGGGCAACTACAATCATTAAAGCATTACAGGAAACCATTGCTGATAGTAGCAGCTCCAGGAGTGTAGCGCCGATGTTGAATATTAATTTTTCCTTGTTATGGGAAATTTTGCAGAGATTTTGTAGAGGAAAAAAAAATTCTTATAAAATCTCAGCCTCTTACCTGAACTGAAATATAGTGATTTTGTTAAATTACTGACATTTGTTCTGTCGTTTCTGACCAGAAGGAAAGTTGTCGATGGTAACAAATTCTTTGGGGGAGATGAGGCCCTTTTTTCATCTGAATTCGTCTCTTAACGCACAAAAGTGCTGAATTTGGGCTTATGAACAACCTCACTCAGTGTAAGAAAATGCTGTGCATTTACGAAAAGCCATCGTTTGGTGTGGCTTCATAGCCGAATTCATCTTGGGTCTAAACACTACTTGGGTTTCAATTTTGAATCCGTTTATTTTTGGGTTCGTTGAATCCGTTCTTAGCGGACTTTTACTTCATGAAAGGAACATGCCTACCAAATTTCAAGTCTGTAGGTCTAATAGTTCAGGAGTTATCGTGATGAGAGAGTCCCTCTTTTCTCCTTTATATATATATACCTGTAGATAGATATAGATATTATTGTGCTTTAATTTTTATTTGGATGGGTTGTTGATTGATTGAGAAGTTTAGAAAATAAACTTTAAAATCCTTATAATAAAATTAATTCCCATTTAACGTTCTTTAAAAACAAACGAAACAAGGCACTTTTCATCGAAGTTAATTTAAACTTAAAAATAATTAAATAAATAAACTCAAATTTATGCTAGCAAAATTTTAAAGTTTCCAATAATTGTAATAATAACAAGTATTAACTTTTCCAAAGATGAATTCTTTTCTGAATTAGTCGATGCATATAAAATCCATGCTGATAAAAAATTCAATTTTTTGTCCTTAAAAATATCTTTTTTCAAGTAAAATATTCCAAAAATACGTTAAAAGGGCTCAATTACTCTCTAATTAAATTAATTGATTTTAAGATCCTCTACTGTAATTAATTTAACATTATACCATCCAAATGAATTATTTTCTTAATTGAATATTAAGGAGTAAAAAATAGACTTATTATTTATTCCTTAATATTCGAATATTTATTCAACATGCTGTGGAATTTTAACTACGAAAGGAAGATTAGTTGGTTTGTTTTCAATATGTTAAAAAAAGGGAGTTCTGTTGTACCCAAAACGAAAAATTTCATATCCGAAAGTATAATCTTTTTAAAATAAGTGATACATAAATTTATGAAATATTTATTATGCAGTTGTTCCTTATTAAAAATCGACACGGAATATTTATTTAATAAAAATTGTTTAATTATTAATTTATGTGTGATTAAAGAAACTCAATTTAACTCTTTTCATTTATATCTTGGCACTGCTACCAGGAGGATATTTCTTTATGCAACATATAATTAAATATTCATTTATTCACATTAATGAAATTATTCCGAAGCTCATAAGTTAATGCAGTTTTCGCCGCTCTTTTATCCAATAGAATCGACCAGCTCACATGAAATAACCTATACTAAATAATAACTGACCAACGAAAGAAAATACAATTTGTTGGATAAGCGAAAGATCAAATGGCTAGTCCTCGAATATATGCATTTTTTTCTATTCTCAGATATTCTTTTGGCCAATGGCAATCCTCAGATTTTTCTTATATTCTTTTCTGTTCACTGAAGGTCTTCAAGCATATTATTTTCGTTCTAATTGCCTATATACTTAATTTTATAATGAAAATTAAATATTCGTGTAATTTGTTTTTAAGCTTAAATCTGCTTATATGTAAATGGAAACGAGAAGGAAATGTACATATAATATATTTAATCCTTCAACTCTAATACTGAGTCTTAAATGTTTGTAATAAATAATTCATATGAGGAAGAGAAGTGAAATTAGCTCTTTCCCAATAATGCTATTTGCATATTGTGGAAGTATGTATATGGGAACTTTCTATATCATAAAAAGCGATGCATCAAACAATATTATGTCATAATCTGAATGAGACGAAATTGAGTACGCACATACCTAATAATAAAATATATGAAGGATCAATTTCTGAGCTCAATCGTATTGGAGTGAAGCATCCAGTTGACGTAAAACGGAGGAAATTTCATCGCTAAAGCATAACTGGCATGCAAATTTGACTCATTCGACCCATGCGGATAATACAAATGACTCGCAAACGGATTCGGAAGCACTACGAACAGAAGTCACCATTTGATAGAACACATGCGACTAATAAAATCAAAAGTTTGTCAAATCTTCGTATCGTTCAAAATTTTGTTGGTATAAGCTACTTTTGACGATATTGGAAGGAGGTTGAACCATCATGAACGTCTAGAAAGTAGTGGTCTACCTAGAGCGGCGATAAAACACAAGAACAAAGTGGCAGTTCGCTTGGCACTTACCCCTCCCCCTGATGCCTGCTTATTAAGAACCGTCATGTAATAGATCACCAGTTATTGCATTGTCCATCGATAGGCGAATTAGTAAACGAGTCAGTGGTTGAGTCATGAAAGTCATCGATTACCGTTGTATACTTCTAATTGTATTTTTAATGATGACGTGCACATCCAACCTAGAATTTCATAGAGACTGGAGTAGAATTGTTTTCAGCAATGAGACTCGCTGACCATTATATAACCAGATAAAATGTGTCAAGGGACTTCCAGGACAACACTGGTGAAATATTCACCCTAGACCAGATATAACCAGAAATGCTGATAACCAGACTGTTTGGGTACTCGTCCGTGGCACTCTTACTGCACGATAGTTCATCCATGATATTTTATACCACTTTGTGTTGCAGTTCCATTTACGAAACTCTGGACATATATTTCCATAGGGTAATATCCAGCCACTCTTGAAACTCTTTTCTATCTACCTTTCTTGGCTAGTGCAATCACCAGATCTGCCCTCAATATATAATGAGTTTTCACGAGCAGTCGTCCCTGGATCACATCCATCTATTTCGTTGTTTCGAACGTGTATGACAAGCAATTCGCAATTCTGCTGGAGGACATCCATCACTTTGTAACGGGTCTTTTCGTGAGCCTTCTACTAATCCTCTTGAGGAAAATCTAATATCTTTATTTATAGTTATATTGAAAACTTTCTCCCGAAGAAGAAGATGCGTTTTATGTAAATCATGTCTTATATTTAAGCATTAACTTTTAGATTCGAAAGAGATGTTAGGAGTTAGTGATTAACGCGTAAGATAGTTGAAAGCTAGACGAGAGTGACTCGTCGATAAATGAATATATAATATTGATAATTGACGATTCAGTCAATAAGATATTCGAAATAGAATCAAATTGACCAGAAGTCGATTATCTGAGAAACGAATTACGATTATTTAGAACGTAGATTACAAAACATTCCAAACGTAAGTGATCCTACTCATAATTAAATATTAAATATCTCCTCTACCTCGCTTTTGCTCCAATACTTTAATATAAGTGCTTTTCCTACCCTGGGACATTTGAATTGATTAACAGAATAATAAAATTGATTAGTTTTGATTATGGCTTCTCTTCATTCTAACACCCAATTCCTGATGAATGTCAGGGACATTCATCGCAACTTCAACAAAAAAAAAATGCGAAGTCAGATAACAGCTTGCATCAGGGCATAAGATGGGTCAAAATATTATTATTCTTTTGTCTTGTACCTGCATTTATACAATATCAAGCAACAGTTATATTGCAGTTGTATTGCTTTGTTCGTGATTTATCTTCCAATATTATAAATGCTTGGCTCTATCCGAACATATGGGATCCATTACTTTTTATCTAAAGTTGTAAACTATCATTTAAAGAAAGAAACACAAATATTTTTCCAAATAAACCAATATTTGCCTATATATTTTCAGGTCTGCAATACATAAACAACTTAGACCTGTAAAACATTTGTATAATCGATATTCCTAGGTCTTTCCGCAGATAAAAAAGATCAGTGCCTATGAATGTTTTCTTCTTAGAGTGATCTATTTATCATTGCAAGTTACGCATAGAAAACATATGGTACATAGTAATGCATTATTCAAAAAGGCTCCTAAATCTATCTTAATTACGAAAGAGAAACTTATTACTTAGAAATTTAAGGTGGAAAATATTACTTCATATAATTACTTTAATAGTAAGAAGTAGTACATGTAAGAGTGTTAAAAATGATTAATCATAGCATTTTTTTTAAGAAACTGATTCATTAGAGTATTTGTATAATTTCCTTATACATACTTTGAAAGAAATTTGCGTGAATGTTTGGGCAATGCGTCAAATTCTTAGGATATAAATGCAGTTCTTTCCCGTTGAATTATAACAACACTTTAAGCTAATAATTGTAACGAACATCGAGATTTCTAATTAGTACGGTTACAGTCTTCTGGAAAATCGGTTTCTCCAAAGAAATATATGTGTAACT
Organism: Trichonephila clavata; assembly: GCA_019973975.1. NCBI lineage: Eukaryota > Metazoa > Arthropoda > Arachnida > Araneae > Nephilidae > Trichonephila > Trichonephila clavata. Next base: position 52,529 of record BMAO01031042.1, read on the forward strand.
TTTGTAATAATTCAAAGGTAAAAGCATTTTCTCCGGATAAATATTTCATCGTTATTCATAATAAATAAATATAAATTCACATTAATGCCAATTGCCTCCAATTTCGCTGTTCAATGAATATATATAGGGACTTGAAATTCAGTTCCTTCTCTTTCTTTCTATTTATCTTAGCGGTTTAGTTAAAGCTGTCTCTTTTGCAGATTATTTGTGAAGTTACGTTGTTAACTATGCTTCATATGTATTAACAAAATAAATCTTAAATTTTCTTTTTCTTGGATGTGTTAACAGAATAGCAAGTAATATAAAAAAATGAGTCAATTCCTACTTAGGTCAATAAAGAAAAACTTTATTTTAGTTACTTTTTATTAAATAATTACAATTAATTTAAATACGTATATACATAAGACAAAATCACAATATTAAGCGGCAAAACACCTTTTAAATTAACACTAAAAACTTTTTTACCGCATTAAATTTGTAACTATATTTTTTAATAAGAGTTCAATGTAATAGGTAAGAATTTATCTTGAAACCAGGAGTAAAAGGAATGCTGACATCTAACTAGCATAGGCTTTTGTTCAGGTTAAGTTAAATCTTCATCAAAAATTTAACAAAAGCTGTTTTAACCAATGCCCTCTAGAGGAATAATATCGACTGAAATGTATCTCTTGAACTATAATTAATTAACTAAATTTAATTAATGAATAATTACTTGAAAAAAACTATATTAACATCAAGTGTCATTAACTACAAGTTTAAGAAATGTATTTGAAAGTAGTGGATAAATAAAAAGTAACTTATTTACGATTGAAAATTTGAACAAGATATACAAATGTATGTAGATACAAAAGATATGTAGGAAGGGTGTGAACTAATAGTAAGAATTGAATAATCTTACAAAGCTCAAATTCGTCACGGGAAATATTACATCATTTATTAGTGGAATTTTAACATTGTTTTATATTAACTTTCCAGATTTGTGCTGATGCGATCGGAAAGGCATTGCTCTTTTAAACAACAAAATATGTATGTTATAGTTCAAGTTAATTTTCTCTTGAGAGATTTTAATCCATAATGGTCTTGAGCCCTCCAAGACTTCGTGTATAATTAATTTTATTAATGGAAATAATCCGCTTAACGAGATATGTCCATTACCTAAACCTCCCCAAAACTAAAAGTTCAGCGTTTACGGGATATGTCCATTACCTAAAACTCCCCAAAACTAAAAGTTCAGCGTTTACGGGATATGTCCATTACCTAAAACTCCCCAAAACTAAAAGTTCAGCGTTTACGGGATATGTCCATTACCTAAAACTCCCCAAAACTAAAAGTTCAGCGTTTACGGTATATGTTCATTACCTAAAACTCCCCAAAACTGAAAGTTCAGCGTTTACGGGATATGTTCATTACCTAAAACTTCCCAAAACTAAAACTTCAGCGTTTTCAATCAAGCAAAAGGTTAAAGTTTCTGTTTACGGAAATGCAAAGTAGATGGTACAATGTCCAGGTTTTGCAAAATTCTTGTTTCAAAATGGCTTCACTTCAAGAACGACCTCAAATTGTAGAAGGGTTTATCGAATTTAAAACTACAACTGAAGTACAATGGGCACCCCCATACTGAAGTTTAGAAGTGAAAAAAGTTCCCTGGACGATAGATGAAAAAAGAAAGTCTAATGCCAGCCACTTAGATCTTTAAACATAACACCTTTGACTCCTTATAAGGGTAGGTGAAAACAATAGCTCACCAATTCGCAACACTGATGAATTGAAAAATCGAATTATAACGATCTTTCAGAACGTTGATCCTGCAATGCAGCATAGAACGTGGTCAGAAATTTTGTATGTAAATGATGTTTTGCTCGCAATTATTAGTGCGTACGTTAAAATCACGTGATGAAGCATTCTAAAAACACTTTGGTACTTTCTTTATGGAATATAAAAAACTGTAAGTGAATATCGTTGCTTGTTTATTTGTAATTAATACGAGGGCAATTCGGAAACTAACCGCTGTTTGGGCGTAGGGCTGGAAGTACGGTTCGGAGTGCCCTCAATCGAATCCACGAGCAATCCCTAATTCAGTAAGCTTCCAGTAGGTGAATGAGAGTGTCACAGGGCCAAAAATTTGCTAGTTATAACGTGACAAAATGTGTACCGCCATAGAAACTCCCGCGAAATGTGAGGTCCGAGAAGTGATAAGATTTTTTTGGGCCAAAAAGACTGTCAACAGTGGATATCCATCGTAAATTGTGTACTATACACAAGCCAAACATTTTGAGTGGAGCGTCAATGGATACGGTTTTTCAAGGTCGGAAGAACAATACACGAAGAACAATCCATGTGGAATCACGAATTGGAACGCTGTCTGTAGTGAGTGCTGATCTCATCCGATTACTATCAAATCACTGCAATGAAGAAGAGGCTTGGGTGACAGCATTTCACTGATGAAGAAATACTTAAAAAGGCTGTAACATTTTGGTTTAAATTGCAGGAGGCTGCTTTTTATACAGAAGGAATTGGTAATTTGTAAAACGGTACGCAAGTGCTTTAATAATAGGGGGGGGAGACTATGTTGAAAAATAGAAGAGAATCGTACCTCTGATATGTAAATAAATTTTCCCCCCTCCGTCCTAGTTTGTTTTTTACAATGATTCGGAGACTACTTTCCGAATTGCCCTCGTAAATGTTAAAGTGCAGTCCTACTTTTCTGACACTAGGTAAATGAGTTTGAACTTATTTAAACTTGTTTCATTAAAGGAACTTTCATCAACTCCGTAATGTGGAAGTCTTCAGAAACATACTTCCTTTCAAAATGGAAGTAAAATTTTAAAATCTTCAAACTAATACTCTTAAACCCCTTATCTTTCCATGATATTAATGATACAGAAATCTTTGAAATAACTCTGACCCTATATAAATATGGGCTATGTATTATCCAGTTAATTAATCTACTCTACCAGACCGCATTGAATCTGATGCGCTGGCTCAATAGTTCGCTCAGAATATCCATATTTCTACGGGAATTACGAGACACAGTAAGGACATAGTGAAAGATTTAGTATTCAGTAAAACATATGCAAGAATTTTCAACACATCACTCTTCATAAATTATGCATAAATAAAATCCCTTCTAAAGATATTTTAAAAAACAAGATGCTAATGTAAGAATTCGATTCTGTTTCTCAAATCGATTTCTTGTCTGTGTGAACAACTGCTTACTAGATAAAAATAGTTTTCTCTTCCTATCGTTTTTCCTTTACTTAATATTTGAATAAATGCCTTTATTGTGTTGATATACGTTCAAACAAGCTTTTGCTTTTCATTTTAATGAACGAACTTCTTTAGAAAATAAAGTGTTTTGAAATGAAGTTTGATTTATTTAGTATAAGCAATGGTAAAAATTTACGTTTCTTCAATTCAACTAGTTGTAATCATTACGTATTCTTCTATACTCTTTGTTCCACACATAACTATGAAAGTCGTTTTTCTTAAATTTGTCTGACGTTCCTATAAAGCTAGCAAATGAAATTGCCTTAATTTTATTTATATGTATATAAATCAATCTTATTTTCTTTATCTTCACATTCAGATTTGAGATATTATTATGTAGAAATGAAATACTTAGCGTTATTTCAAAAGAATATAATTGTTTTACAACTTTTATGTAGTTTATGTAACTTCTTAATTAATTTTACTTAAATCTGACTATATTAATTATACAGTATAATGCGCAATATAATACATTAGTATAAACAGCTTTAATCAATCAAAATGCGTGAGTTATATATTATAATTTATGTATTGTAAAATGAGTTATATACATTATAATTTATGTATTGAGTATTTTTATTTATGTATTTGTAACAATTCTTCAGTTTTCATATTCATAAAAGTATTCAGAATTTTTTTTTGTATACATAAAATATTATTCTTGAAAGTTAGAAGTACATACAGAAGTTTAAACATATTTACCAATATAATAAAATGCATGCCAAACCGAAATAATTACAAAAATTCTGGAGTGTCCTGGTTTTTATTTTATATAACAAAGAAAACTGTCTTCCCAATTTAAAATTTCGCAAAAATGTCTACTTTTTTTTACAGAAAATCAAAATAAAACAATGAAGTTATTTCTAAATATATTTAGTAAACTTAATTTAATTTTTTTTAAATATTTTTTTGATTTGTTTATCTAAATAATTTTATAACGAATTTCTCGTTTTTGCTTATGATTTTTAATAACTTTTCCACTTATTGAAACATATTTGGTATCAAGATCGTAAATGTGTTTCTCTGATCTGGATTCCATCAAATCAGAAATTGGAAAATTATTCAATTATGTAAAGATTACAAAACTAAGCTCGTCTAAAAAAATTATTCCCTGAGAGACTGTAAATGTAGAATCAGAGAAGAAAAATTAATTAAACATGAGAAATTAATTACTTTTAGATTTAAATTAAATTCATGAAAACAGAAATGAGAAGAAAGATAAGAATATTCATTCGAACGGTGTTCCGTTGATTGTGGTTATTACTAGAATCCACTATTTTATAGAAAATAATCCGGTGTATTCATCGAAACAATGAAAATGATTACAAATTGCTTTATTATTAAAATATATCTAAATTTCTCATTTAAGTGTATTTTCTTTGTTTTAAATTTATTAAAATTTCCTCATTTACAGAATACATTTTTATCCCCATCCACGAATAAAGTAAATAACTTCTTAGGGAATATAAATAAATTAAAGAATTTTACCGTGTGTATAAGTATATCTATAACTCATTTATAAAACTTCAAAACAAAGTTTAATATAAAATTAAAAATGTAGATCTTTTAACACACAAGATAATTATTGCTTCTTATTACAATTTTGAAGAATTATATAATTTTTTTTGAAAAAGACCGTCAGAGTATTCTTGACTTAAAAAAATAAGGAAAGCTAATTTCTATGATATAATTTCATTAAATTTAGTAAAATGTTACAACTTACACAAACACATATATCGAATTCATAGAAAATTTCTCTATTTTACTATGCTTTGTTTCTAAAATTCTTTTCGATCTATTTGTTTTTATTGCTTAATAAAATAAATCAAATTATATTTCTTAATTTTCGTCTATCTGTGAGAAGTCATGAAATCTAGAATAAGTTTCAAAATGTTTCATTAATAATTTACTAACGTTCTCCCTTTTCGATAAAATGAAAAGACGTCAGAGTCAATGTTTTACCAATTCACTTCACAAGTTCCTTAACGGTATATCATTAGTTACTGCACCCATTTGTTAATATCTTACACACTTCTGAAGCGAATGTCGTTCGTAGTAAATATCTCACTGCGTAGAAATCAGAATTATTAATTTCAGTGAAATACTGTAATTATAACTTTCCTTAACAGCAGCCAGCGTATGTATCCGTCTCACTCAATCAGTGCGTTAATTGCCCCGGAAGTATATATTCGTCTTTCCGAAACACGATTCTTTTACGCTGCTATCCGTAAAACTATTCCGAAGGCTTTAGAATGCAACAAAATGACCTTGAAGGTGTTTGCGAAGGATTTACTAATTTCAGAGAAAAATTTCCTAATTTGTGCCTTTTCTTCCTCCCAATGTACCAAGTTTGCGCACCTGTGTGAAAAATGGTGGCGCTGGGGAGAGAATCCTGCAACTTCTTAATTGGCAGTTGAGGTGTTAAAAGAATTGTGTTTTATAGTCTAAACATCCGAATTGCATGAAATTCATTGTAGTTTAACTGAAATTTGTATATTTGTCACATTTCTCATTTTTTCCAAGTATGATTTGTATACAAGGAGGAGAAATGATGGCAGGACAGTCTCTTATTAATGGTTGGAAAAAATTAAAAATTAAAATCCCTTTATTTGAAAGGAGATATTCTTGGTTCCAAGGACCTCGCCATTCTTTTCTTCATAAGCTTCTTGCAAAATGATTTTCGAAAATTAACGGCAATGTCAATTTTGCGCTTGGTTGCAGCCTTTGCATTCCAAATGGCCCGCTCATTTCCAAGAACGTCCGTGTGACCGCGAACAAATGCGAAATCTATTAAGATGTTTTTATATTTTAGGCTTTTAAGTCGCTTTTGGATCTCGAGGATTATGTTGTTGGATGAAGAAATACACTTAAGAGAATCTAAGGAGGATCGAGAGTCTGTACAGATGAGATAGTCTGAGATGATCCTATTTTGTTCAGTGATCCATTTAATGTTTTGGTAATGTGAGGTGAATATTCACTTGAGATGTCTTACTTCAGCTGAGAGTACTATGCTTCAGGGTTGTCTACATGTTTTTATAGCCAAAATTACTGGAGTATGAAGGCAAAAATTTTGATTTTGCTTTAATAACCGTGTTTCACGCTGATTCTCGGTTTGATAAGCTACAAAGTCACCATAGCGGCGATTTTTGGAACGGACTATTTTTTCAAGGAATCTTATTTTCCATGTCATCATTCGTCTCCATAACAAGTTTGATACCAATGCGGTAGTTAGATCGAGCTACAGATAGCTCTGAATAGTATCAGCTTTAAAAAATCATTCTGTATATAAAACCGAAAACATCATTTTAATACCATATGCTAAATAAAACCATGTTGTGACGGATCTATACGCGGCTCTACTAATCCCTTCATGACTCTTTTAGGAAAATATTTATTTCAACCAACTTTCCCCGAGTAAGGAAGCGTGATTATGCAAATGAAGTATATTATATAAATTCTGTATTCGCGAGTTTGAATAGTTGGCAAGGAGCTGGCGGGTTAGTTGGTTAGTTGAAAAATGAAGGATCGGAAATTATTAAGTGCATTTGTAGTTTATCAATGAAAGTTTACTGAGAGTGGATCAATCGACGAGGAATTAAACCCAGATAAGGATCGCCTTCAAAGTTCAAGTGGAGGACTCAACTTCATAAAAGTACAGGTATAGTGATCCTTATATAAATAGAAGTTAGCTTATTAGTGTGCGACGTCGTTTATTTTGAGCGTGATTAAGCTATCGTGAAATCAGTTGAGGGTCCATATTATTATCCCCAGGCTATTGAGTCTCACCTCCGAGCTCTACTATCTGATCGGTTATCTTAATTAGATTGTAATTGTGTCTGCTTGATATTTTGGTAACAATAAAATAATTAGTTGAATCATGTCTGTTGATTATTCAGTTTCTCCCACACACCCAGTCGGGTCTGCGGGTAGTCAAGGAGTTTCAGAGGGAAGCAGGAACCGACCGGCATTACAATGTAAATTTCAAAAATGTATGAAACAATATAATGAATTTAAGAATTTTGATATTCAAATACTTTCAGGATATATTTGAACTATATTTTCAAATTACTCAAAATTCTATGCATGGTAATCATTGATTGCCAATCAGTCAGTTGTAAAACTCGCGATTTATTTGGACGTAACTTCCAATTTCCACTAAATCTGCTACTGTTCTATCAGCGCTCTTTTAACTAACAGTCCTCTTGAGAATTTCTGGTCTTTAAAAATTATTTTATTATAAAACTCCTGCTCGAAGATTAAAGCGTGAATATGGAAATTATGACTACTATACATAGTCTAGGCTTTCAGGTTAGTAAAAGAGAGATAGGATAGATAGGAGCCAGCGGAGCAGTGATTAATCAAATTGAATGTGAATCGCGTATATTTAATATTTGATAACTGAATTACTTAAGGTGACGAACTGTCACTGGAGATTGAATCTAGATTAAATAGATAAGAATTCCGAGCTATTGAATTAAGTAAATGTATTAAACATTAAAGTTTTCTCATATCTCGCAAACCTCGTTAATTGTCTTCATATTTATTAATTGGGTGCATCTCTTATTCTTGATCGATTAAATTTGAGTTGTGATTAATATTGTGAATAAATTGGCTAGTCTTCCTTCCAATTCTCCCCCACCTTTAGGCGCTTGAGCAAGATCATTATAAATTTATTTTTGTAGAATAATATATCTTGCTGTTACTTAATTAAAAAGGAATTTTAAAGGCATCATTTACCATAAGGAAGGGGGGGATAATAAAATACCTCTGGTGTTATCTTAGGCACTTTGTCATCAAAATTAAGTATTATGTTATCGAAAGCTTGCATGTAATAACTATTGAGATGTTTATTCGAATCACACCACCGTAATCTGCTCTTAAAGCAAAGATTAACGCTTTTGTTCACGATACTTAAGCGAAAAAAACCCTGAGACTATTCATCTTTCTTTTATTTTTGACTGTTTAAACGTCGTGAATAATTATCTTAAAAATTGACTTGACTCATAGAAAAAACAATACAAAATCTGAATTTTTATGCAAATAAAAATAGATTGATTTTTTTCCACCCATTCTCCATTAGATTTTTGTTTTTGCCACTGTCCAATTTAAAAAAATAATAATAATCGCTCCTTTACTCATTGGAAAATTATTTTAAACAATAAATTACTAGAAATAAGTTAATTTATCTTAGGCAATTAATATAAGTCTCTTTAAAGTAGAAAATGCTGAAAACAAATTTATTGAAGCATATATATAAAACTGTGTAATCGTTTTGTTTACATAGTTTGTTGTTCATTTTTAATGGTATAGTTCTGTCATTTGATAAAAGCAATAGGAAAACTGCATATGAGTTAAAATATAAAAATGAAATTTTTCACAAATTTTGTTATATGAAATCGCTCTCAAGATTGGAAAACAGTTTTGTATAAGAAAGTACATATTTGATATGCATTGTCATTACAACAATTATCGTAAATCAAAAAGGAATTAGGAAAAAACACTTTTAAGTGTAAATTCAAATCTTTTAATAAATTTACACTTTTTATTCATTAATTACATGAAGTATACAGCAAAAAAATAAATTTCTTGTGAAAAATTTGAAAAAATTCATTAAAAACCTACATTTTTCTCGACCATTTCTCAAGTGAAATGACATGAAAAATGACGCAACTATTTAAACTATTTCAATAAAATGATTTACTAATATTTAAAGCGTACAATAAAAGATAATATTTTTAAATATTTTTGGATTAAAATGACATGCTGAATGGCATACATACTTCAAATTATATTACATCCATTTCTTCTTAAAATTTCACATAATTTGAACGAATATAAATCTAAAAATTTATACGGAATTTAACTTTATTTATTGCAAAAGTTAACAGTACTTTTAAACTGTAATCTAAAATTATATATATACACACAATAACATACATAAACTAACTTCTTTACGTACCTACCAAATTTGTATTCAAATACATGACTGAATTGTATATATTTTTATTTAATTGTACCTTTAAAGGCTTTTTATAGCTATTTTTATAGTTGCTATAACTATTCTAACTCAAGTTATAATTACGAAAAATAAGAAGAAAATGGAAGAAGATATCCATACAGTTTACCATTTATAAATAATTTATACATTTAGGTGCTTATTGTTATGAATCTATTCCGGATACTCCTTTTCCATGCATGCAAGATTATGTGGAAGGAATATATGAATAATAACTGCATTTCTCGTTTAATATAATTCAATTTGTTAATTGTTAGCTGGAAGAGCTTCAATTCAACATATAACACCTGACAACTATTATATGCTTCATTAATTTAATTATTTCTGTTTTCTGAACGTTTATTACATACTAAACCGAATAAAATATTTTAGATGCCTCTTCAGATTTAGCATAAAAACTGTAATTCATTAAAATTTTATGGTTACTGTATATATTTTCAAACCACTCTAAATATCTAAAAAGATATATTAAATAATAATATTATATATAACACAGTTTCCAAAAAGGTTTTGAAATTTTTTTATCAATTTTAAAGATGTTTTTAGAAAATTTAAACAGAAATAAATCAATGATACATAAATATGATATGGGAGAATTATCTCTTACGATAGAATGCTCAAAATACAAATTCCCTGTTTAAAAAGAACCACCCTTCATAATAATTAGTTAAATTTATTATTACTTTTCATGTGGGCATTTGCAGAAATCCCACTGATTTTTTTTAAAATTATTTTTCTCATTATAGGTGTATGTGACAAATACGTTCTCTAAAATTCCACCTTACTTCATATATAGTGCGGGATTAAATTGAGATTATTAATAGCATTCAACAATTTTTATTCAACATCAGAATGAAAGGCAATTTTATGAAAATCTAGTTCAATCATGCAGTATTTGTGATCGAGGACATCTTAAGACTTCTTGCGTCCTGGGCCCCTAAGAAAAAGTAAGCTCCATTCGTAACTCTTAAAAGTAGACAGCATTTAGCTTAAAAGTAGACAGCTTTGTCGAATATTCGTACAAACGGTAACTCGAAATAAATAAATGTGCATGACTTACAATCTCACAAACCTAGACACAAACCGGCTTGTACGATTGTCACTTTTAGACTAAATGAGTAATGATGCTTATGGTGGTAAGCCTAAGCCTAACATGGATGACAATCGTCGCATAATAATGCAGTATTTCTAATGTTGCCAATTGGCATAAAGTTCTAAATTCTCAGCTTTTTGGAGAATATGTCTGGAAATATTAATTTGTAACATATGAAATGTCCGATTTTCACCAGCTTAAGATTAACATGGAAGAAGTTCATCACATAATAATGCAGTCTTTCTACTGTTGCCAGTTGGCATAAAGTTCTAAATTCTCAGCTTTTTGGAGAATATGTCTGGAAATATTAATTTGTAACATATGAAATGTCCGATTTTCACCAGCTTAAGATTAACATGGAAGAAGTTCATCACATAATAATGCAGTCTTTCTACTGTTGCCAGTTGGCATAAAGTTCTAAATTCTCAGCTTTTTGGAGAATATGTCGGGAAATATTAGGTTGTAACATATGAAATGTCCGATTTCCATCAGTGCATTTTTGAGATTCTTTTTTCTAAGGCATTTTTAATATATTCCTATATTATGCATCATTTAAAGGCAAGGACCTTGCTCTATTTAATTTGATATGTTTTAATTAAAAATAATGTAATTTTTCTATAATTTTATATGTTGTTTCATTGGATGAATTCTCGAGTTTTCAGAGTATTATTTTCGTATGAGGGAGAGTGATCATAATCCTGCAACAGCTACCTGAAACATTAATGCCACATTTGGAGACCGCTCAGTAAACGAACATACCATTCCATGTCGATATGCAAAGTTCGAATCTGGCGACTAGAAACTCACAAATAAAGACCAGGGCAGGCCAGAGACAGTCATCGACAACGAAGTCCTTCGAGGGATAATTGAACAAAATCACAACAATACTGTTAGAGCAGGGGTACTCAACCTTTTTTTCACCGGGCCGCATACATATGAACAGGTATTTCCCGCGGGTCGCAACCTCAGGGTTAATGGGACCAAGAGCAATTATAGATTAGAAGAACAAGGCAATATTTGACACTTAATTTTGGAAAATTAATCAAAATATTAAAACTTATTTTCTTTGGCTTTTATTACTTTATGAATCTCTATTAAGCACACATAATATTTTTCAGGTTTTATGCATTTTTTACTGAGTTGTGAAATAGTTTGGTTTCCTTCCACCTCTCTCTTTGACCCATTGTTGTACAAAACTGCCATACCGTTTGATAATTTGATTTTTTTTTCTTTTGATAAGAGTCTTTTGTTTTTACTTAAAATATTAATATATTAAGCGCAGAATGGCAGCAAAAAGAATTTTTGATTGAATTCCAGACTGAAATCAGTAATATTTGCTTATAATTTAAAAAATGAAGTTCACACCCATAAAAAATCACTACTCCAACTCATTTCGCTTCTCTGTTATTTGTTATTACTACCTGTTACAGTAATAAATAGACAAAAAAAAGTCTTGCAATTCGTACCGTACGACATCAACAGCAAAATTGGCATATTTTATTGCTGATTGATAGAATTCCCCTCTAAATTGTTAATACATTGTTCTTAGATAATTTAATTTTTTAGGGCAATGGGAACGAGTGGACCTCAGGTTGAGTATCGTTGTGTTAAAGACTACGAAGAAGAACTAGCGTAACTACTATAACCATTTTCCATCACCTAAAAATGATTGGCAAAGTTATAAAAATGGATAAATGGGTTCCTCGTGAATTGAATGAGAATCAAAAAAATAAAGGTTTGAGACATGTTCTACATTCCTTCTTCACAACCAAAAAAAGATCCATTTCTCAATTGAATTGTGACGTGTGACGAAAAGTGGGTTCTTTGGCAACTTTCAGCTCAGCTGCTGGATGCCCACAATGCTCCAAAGCACTTCCTGATACCAAAACTCCATAAAAAGAAAAGGTTATGGTGACTGTTGGGGGCGATTGTAAGCTGGTTTGATCCCCCACAACTTCCTAAAAGCAGCGAAACCATCACAGCGGATAAGTATTATAATGAAATCGATAAAATACAAATAAGGAAATCGATAAAATGAAATCGATGGTCAATAGGAAATGACCAATTCTCCCCAACAATGCTGCACCGCATATTTCAAGGATCACTCGTCAAACTTTCCCCTCGTTGGGCTGCGAAACACTAAACTACCTATCATATTGATCTGACCTCTCACCGACTGATTATCACTTTTTTCAACATTTGTGTAACGAACTTCTTACAGGATAAATGCTTCCAAAATCCAACAGATGCTGAAATAGAATTCAATGAGTTTGTCGCTTCCAGAACTGCTTAATTTTTTTGATACCGGCATAACAATCTCGTTTCCCGATGGCAAAATTATGTTAAAGCTAATAGTTCTTCATTTTATTAGTAAAGATTGTTCTATAAAAAGATATAATTTGAAATAGACCTTAAAAATCGGACATTTCAAATGCTACAACCTAATAGCATTTGACCATTAAAATAATTCGGATCATGACCTTATTGAGGCGAAGTCGAGAACGAGGCAAGATTCCCACCTAGGCCAAGGCCTTGGGCTCGGGACGAATTGGCTTATACCTTAAGATATTCTTGCTTTTGTCGTTACTTTTTTCATCGAAAAACTACAGAATTCTGCGTAACATAACTTATATGTTTTCTCCTTTTTATTAGTTTTTATTACATTTTATAATATTAACATTTTTGGACAATACGAATTCGAATATTCGAAGTTTTGTTAAATTTATCATAGCAGCATTCCTTAAATTCTTTATTATGATATAACTGACTCTTAGATTTAATGACATAAATATGTTCCATCGGCAATCAAAGAAGTCTTAATATACATTACTAAAATTAAAAAATAAAAATTTAATTACTTTTGGCCCTAAGCTAGTTTTCAGCTAATTTACGTTAATTTATTCAGTCACAGAAGAAAATAAACATAAGAATAATATTTCAATTATAAATCTTGATCTTCCTTTTGATGTAAACTGCAGTATTTTATTGTTTATATACATAATATAAAATTCATGACTCACAAGGGACATTCTTTTCTGAAAAATATTTATATTTTGCGAAGTATAAATTTTGTATATCATGAATAAGTAAGAGATAAACAGTAGTAATTTTGAAGATTGTTCTAGATTATTGCGTATAAGACTAGAACTCTTACTTCAAACTCTAAATAACAACTCCAATTTTCGTAAACAAATATTCACTTAAGTAATGTATTCAAATTTATTTCTTCGAGAAATTTCTATTACTTTAATAATATAAGAGATTTAAAAGTAAATGTTTATTCAAAGGGTTTAGAAATATACAGTTAAGATCAAGGTAACATTCGTAAACGATATCCTCATATTTATGAGAAGTTTATTGTACATAGATTTTGTAGAAACTAGTGTGGAATTAATACGGGTTATAGATTTTCAATATATTTATTTATTTTATACTAGTTATTATGTACTGATCTACATTATTGATATTCAGCCATCGGTATAAAATACGTCTTATACTGTTAAAGGAATCACCAAATCTAAACAGAGATAAATAGTGAAAGATATTATATTTGCACTCACAAAGCTTTGTAATATATTTAATATGACGCTCTGTTTAAAATACAATGTAAATAAAATATATTCCGAAGGTAAAACAAGATTCGAATGAAGTAATGTCAGTTGTTGTCAAATCAATTTCCTTTCTGTTTAGATTAGAGTTTATTTCATAAATATAAGCTTTCTCTGCTACCATTTTTAATCTGAAAGCGTTTAAATAAATATTCTGTGATTGAGTTAAGAGACATTAAACCAGCATAATCTCTTTTTAGCAAATAGAGAGCTTCTTCGGAAATGGAATATAAGAAATAAAAACAGAATTCATTTGTTATACAGAGTTAAGTATTCGAATGCTTATTAGAAAATAATATTACTACAAATTTCAGAAATCCACTTTTCTTCGATTCAGCTAGTTGCACCCAATTTAAACTAGCATTATTAGTTTATTTTACATTTCCATTAAACCAGAAGATTATAATCACCTTAGTTTTGTTTGCAAATAAAAGCACTGACGCATTCAAATTTACATTTAAAATACTCATCTGTGCTTGAAGATGTAATTAATTCTGCTCCTATCCATATAAATTCTTAATTGTGCATTTCAGTTTTTAAAATAGAAGATCGACTTAGTTATTAAAATAGATGCTTGAAAATAATTTTTAAAATTATTACTAAACTTGTTGTAAGAAAATACTTTGAATAAGAATTTGCTTGATATAAATTAAACAAAGATATGCATGGACTAATACAGTTAAAGACGAAAAGTGAATACATACCTCTTTTTGATGTAAAAATAATTCACAAGGTTTTAATAATTGTATAATTAATTTTAAACATTGTAATGGAATAAATTTGGTACAAGTTTGACAGTTATTCCGTAATTATATCTAGTTTACAATCTAAATAAATCTTTTAAACTATGTCATCACTTCTTCTGCACTTCTTTAATTTAAAAAATGGTTTTTGATTTTTTCATTTTTATAATTTACATTTACTTTACATAAAAACACCCGTAATGAGATGAGGACGCTTTGCTCCCATTCAGAGCACATTTCATTTAAAATAATTTTATTATTAATTTACAAAAAAAACTGTTAATACTCACATTTATATAATCCTAGCATCAAAAAAATATTAGCATATAACATTACACATTTACTAACACCTTCCTGTTTGACAAAATATTATCATTTTAAACTGAATTATTCAAAGAATTTAAGATTCAAATTCCATTTAAAAGCTACTTAAATAGACATTAATGTTTTTTAAATCCAAAGTAAATAAGTATTAATTATTTTACTAACAATATCACTCAAATAAAAGTGAGATTTTAATATATATTAACACTTATTTTGTAAAGCAGAGCCTTGTAATAGTTTAACTTGTAATAATGGACACACACACAAACAAACAGTTTTTATTGAGCTCGTGGGGGAGGGTGGCTCTTGATAAGTCAAGAAACTACCCAGATTTCTTACATTTATTGCATAAATTTCCAATGAATTCCGATATCTAGACTACATTTGTTATACCTATGCATATATATTTCTCAGAGTTCTATAGTAAAATCCAATTTGCTCAAAAGGCACTCAGAAATAACAACATTTAGCTTACTTTATCTAACAAGATAAATTATTTACATTCTCAACTTTAGAGATAAAATAAGAGCAAATCGGATTATTAGGAAACAAAATGGCTAAGCAGCCTAAACAGAAAATAATAAAAGCACGCAATTTTTGTGTATGTGAAACTAATTAACTCACTAAACTAGAAACTGCATTAAATCTAAAGTCATTACATTCAAAACTATATGCACTTAACACGAAAACGACGAAGGGTGGCTTATCCTCTTAAGAAATTTCTGCACTTAGAATCAGAATTTCAATATTTTGTCTTCTTCCCAAAATTCCGTTAGGTATTACGCTAGAAAAAGTAATTTATTTACAATCCTTGCGTATTTTCCAGTAGATTGGCTAAAAGTACTAAAAAAATCAGTTGAATAGAAAATAACATCATAAAGTTATATCAGCACATTTTCTGAAATGTGTATAAAAAAAGTAATTCTTTTTGCTTATTAATATAAAAATAAACCCAATTATTTTCTGTAATATATAAAATTTTCAAAAATTAATTATTAGCATTAGATATATTTCACAATAATTAGTCTAAGATACTATTTTTGTTTAAAATATGACCTGATTATTTTTAACTATGAAATAAATTCTATAATAAATGTCATCAGTTGTACTAGCAGTAGGAATTTTATTTGTGAAACATATAAAACAAAATTATTTAAGAAACCTATAAATTGTGTTTTATTAATGAAATGTATAAAGAAATACTTCAGAACATATTCATAGAATTACTTAAGTTCATTTCAAAAATTCATTATTTTATAGTATTTTTTCATTAATTTTTTTCAAGAATAACCAACTTCAGGTTATTAGGAAAAAGTTTGAGTATAGTGAAATTCTAAGATTTCTAACAAATATCAAACATTCAAAATATTGCAGAGTAGGCACGAAAAAAAGGTTAGATTCACTAAACAAAAAAAAACAGAAATTTATTTTAAATTCTATGCTTTTTGTTAATAATACTTTGTAAGAGACCTAAAAAAAAGACTCCTGTCCTAGGCCAAAACAAAAAAGACACTCTTTTTTTTCTAAAGGGAAAACAAATTTAAGTATTCACTGGTTTAAACGAAAAAGGAATACATCAGTTACAATCAGAATACTAAAGATAGATAGATAAATTTAAGTCCGAAATGATAAAGGTTCCAGAACCACAAACCAAAAATCTTCGTAAAATATCGAATGCATGCAATTAATTTTCTGTGAGAAATGAAACTATTATCTATAATTCTAAGGAAGTCCCTGCCATCTAAGATAAAATGTAAGACATTTCTTCTGTTAAGTCACTTACCTCCCTCCCACGTAAGCCTTTTCGAAAACACGGCAGCATGACCGAACCCATATTTTACCCTTTAAGTTCATGACAAGTTTCTAGAGGTATACCATAGATCACCGAGTCAAATCACTAATATTTTTCACACCAATGAAGCAAACTTTGGTCCTGAAAAATCTCCTTCGGGGAGGAGTTAAAAATATCAATATCACTGAAATATTACAATGGAGATAATAGAATTTTCTAAGCTAAGCACAAGCAAATGGATTAAGATATCCGACGACGTTCAGAACCATCATTTTGAAAATGCGTATAAATGAATCATTTTTTTATATTTAATGTCACCTGAATTAGAATAAACATATAAAAAAATAGTCTTAAGAATATTACAACAATAAAAAATTACTTATAGGAAATTTTTTGGTAAAAAATGAAGAAAGAATGATATATACGGTGATTATAATTAAAGTTTCAAAACGCTATAAAAAAGAACCACTGATCAGAATGATGTCAAGTTAGAACGGATTATTATTGAAGAAGGGAGAAAGCGTATGACAGCAGAATAAATAGTTCCAAACTTTATCAACAAATGGCGCTGTAAGCGTCAGAGTTTGTAAATAAAAATACCTGTCATGCTCCCGACTCATTTCAATAGTTATAAAAAAGCTGGGTACAATGTTTTTCTCATTTCACGTCTAAGAATTTCGCCATGATTGTCTCATTGAAGGACAGCAATTTGCTTGTAAAGCTTATTTACAAGAATAATGACTGTGCACCAACTGCTCTGCGGAAGTTCGGGACACTCAAGAGTATGAAAAAAGGCGTTGGTTCGATGACTGCCAAAGGCTGGAGAAAATTATTCAAAAATTAGAGAAGAGGCAGGCTCTTTTCATGTGCAATCTCGTAGAGGGCGGAAAACAAAGTTCGGAGGTGGTTGAAGAAGTGGCCATAACAGTGCAGAAGGAGTCTAGCGGTGGTTTGCAACCGTGCAGTGTTCGGGGAATTGCCCGAACACTGGACACGCCTGTGAGTATGGTGCATAAAATTCTACGAAACATCTTGCATTGCTATCCATACAAAATTAGCCATGTGCAGGAATTGCTTCCTTCTGACCTGCCAGCAAGAGAGACTTTTTCTGGCAGGTCAGAAGCAGAGAATTTGCTTTAGAATTTCTTGCTCGAAGGATAGTGAACATTGGATGGCCGTGGAAATTTTTGTGGTCAGACGAAGCCCATTTCCATCTGACAGGATATGTCAATACACAGAATTGCCAAATATGGGCAACAGAGAATCCACTCGAAACTCAACCAGTACCACTTCATCTTGCAAAGGTCACTGTTGTAAATTAAATGTATAAATGGCGCTACAAGTCATGTGTGAGATGTATACGCGTTTGGCTTGTAGAGTCAGAATCATGTAATGTTCTTTGTGCTGTGTACTTGTCTTCCGTGTTGTCTGCAAAATAAACAAAATGCCAAAAGATGAACTGAATTATTGAATAGAGAATGAAAGATACATTGGAATTATAATAGTCTACACCTGACCATGGAATATAATAACTAAGGAAATACAACAGTCACTGTGTGGTGCGGGTTTACGGCATCCTTTATCATAGGGCCACACTTTTTAGAGGAGACAGGTTCTTTTGGTCCTGTTACTGTTACCGCCACTGGTCTTTTGCGCAACCACGTCATTCCAGATCTTCAACAGCCTGGTTGTGTGGATGGGATCATTTTTATGCAAAATGGTGCTCATCCGCAAATTGCACCAGAGAAGCAGCTGCTGAAGGGTCATTTTGGAAATGCTAAAGTTATCAGCCGCCATTTCCCTACAGCCCGGCCAACTCGATCTCTGGCTGTATGGTTATCTGAAAGATGTTGTGTTCAGTGCACACTTAGCTAAAAAAGTCATCCATTGCGCAACACATTCTGAACGTGACACCAGTGACATTTCGATCAGTTGGGGATATGCTGTTTCCCAATTTAAACTTGTTGCAGACAATAATGGACAGCATATTGAATATGTTACGCGCTAGTCTTGCGAAATTAAAAAACCGATTTGATGGACGCTTTTTGTATGGTTTTTTGCCTCGGGACAGTTAAAAACCGATTTTTTCCATCCGATGTGATCTGACTTTGCCGTGGTGGGTGGATTTACTTAACTTACAGTATCACACCTGAACAATCATGCACACTGAACAACACACTTGGTTTAACGTTTAACTTACACCTTAGCTGAAGTTTTACGATTCAATGTCATATCTAATCGAATCCTTTTAAATTATTATGCTCATAGCGCCATCTGTAGCTAAAATTGGAATTATTTTTCTCTTGTGCCATACGCTTTTCCCCTTCTTCAATAATATTCCCTTCAATTTTGACGTCATTCTGATCAGTGGTTCTTTTTTTAAAAGCTTTTTGAAACTTTAACTTTAATTATAATCCCCGTGTATTTTCAACACATTCTCCTTTTATAGAAAATGCTTCAAGAAGAACAAGATTTTGCTTATATACAGGGTGTCCCGAATGTCATGTACAAACTTGGAAGGGAAGTAGAAAACATCGTGAAGAGCCATGATTACATATTACATAGGAAAGCATGGGTGGAAAACGATAGGTGATGTAGCGAGCTCGCAAGGCTGGTACGTGTGGTTTCCTCATTTCAGACACGGACAGCGTACGATGAACATGAATCGTTATACGAACGCCGAGTTAGCGGTTATCCACTTCATCTCCCGCCTAGTCAACGGAAACGGATGTGCTGCTGTTCGGTTGTGCGGGGAAAGATATCCAACGAAAAAGTAGCTGAATCATCAAACATTCGCTCAGGTGCATCAGAACCTGGTGGAATATGGATCTTTCAAAACCACCATTGAAGGTACTAGGCGGCGTCAAATGGCCTAGCATGTATATCCATATTTGAAGGTGTGTTGCATGCTTTGAACCAAAATCCCGGCACCGGGCTCTTACCGCTGCTACCGGAAGATCTCTAACAAATGTCCATCGCGCACTGCAGAGCAATGCCTTACATCAGTTTCATGTACAGAGAGTGCAGTTTGTACAGTCAGATGACCACCCACGACTGTTGCGTTTGAACAGTGGTTTGTTGACCAAAGTGCGGTAGACATGCACTTTGTCAGTTCCATGTTGTTCTGTAATGAAGTAACTTTTTCACTTGAAGGAGTGTTCAATACGCAGGTGGGCTTTAAGCAAACTACACAGCACCCGACCGCATGCCGCACAACAACGCTTCACTGATAATGTGTTGGGTAAGTATCGAGGGGACAGTTTAATCAGCCCATACATTTTACCACCTCGACTGGATTCTGACAAGTATCTCGTCTTTCTACAGAATGTACTTCCGGAAATGCTTACCGATCTGCCGCACCTCTTCGACGCCGGATGTGGTTTCAACAGGACAGGGCACCATCTCATTATGGAATGTGTGTTCTTGACAATTTGGACCAGACATTTCCAAGCAGATGGGTTGGGTGAGGGGATCCATTCACTTGGCCTCCCAGACCCCCTGATTTATCGCCTCTTATTTTTTTTCTCTGAGGTACCATGAAGAGCCTTGTGTACGACACACCCGTCAATTCTAAAATGGACCTGGTGGCACGAATATCCATCGTTGCTGCTACGATCAATGAAACGCCCGATATTTTCGAACCTGTCCGCTGATCCATGTCGCGTTGGTGTCGTGAGTGCATACATGCCAATTGCCACAATTTCAAACAGCTTCTGTGATGCTTTTATGTCATGCTTATTATTTATTATTGTTTTTTTTATTTAATAAAGCTTTTTACATTACATTCTGCGTAGTGGCCTTAGCGTCTTTGTGCTCTTTATCTCGTTAAGGGGTTTACGTTTTCGCCCATGCTTTCCTATGTAATTATGGCACCTCAGGATGTTCTCTACCTCCCTCCAAGTTTGTTCACAGCATGCGGGTACACTCTGTATTGCTAAGACTTCTCTACAGAGCCTGAATAAGGATTTTTAAAAATTCAAATTATTTTCAGAATTACAATCAATTTAAGTTGTAATATATATATATATACTAGCTGTTACCTGCCCGCTTCGCTGGGAATTTCATGATGTTTTATAAATTTTTACTGCTTATATATATGTATAAATTATTGATATCTAAGTCCTGCATTAAGAATTCGATTGTATTGAAAAATATACTTATACCTGTAACTGTCGCCTGTTGATAAAAAAAAGGGCAGAACTCATCTAATTTGTGTTTTCTAAAAATCTCTAAAATTGAAGCATAGAATGATGTTTGCTCTTTCGTAACCCAAAAACCAAGTGGATTCCCGCAAAACCAATTTTCGGTGGATCTCTACTCCGTAAATTGAACATGCAAGCCAAATTTCAAGTCTAAATCTAACAGGAAAAAAAAACAAAAGTTTTACTATCAATATCCCCGTAATCCCGTTGAGAGCCGTTTTCCAAAATAACCGCTCTTAGCGGAGTTCAACTCAACAAAAGAAAAATGCAAACCAAATTTCATTATTATAGTCCTTGTAGCTCTAAAAAATTAAATTTTTTTGTCAATACGTCGCAGTAACCCCCTGCACCCCCCCAGAACTTTATTTGCTTAAAATACATTCTTAGTGGATCCCTATTCAACAAAAGAAACATGCTTAACAAATTTCAAGTATATGGGTCTAACAATTAAAAACATAAATTTTTTTCTGTAACTCCTCTTGACCCCTCGCAACCCTCCTTGGGGGTCAATTTTCGTTTTACTCTTTGTTAGAGGAACTCTATTCCATGAAAGGAACATGCCTACCAATTTTCAAGCAGGATGATCAAATAGTTTAAAATGGAAATATTTATCAATTACGCCTCTTAATCTCCCGAAATTAAACTTAGTAGTTCATATTCGCGAAACCCATTTTGTAGCGGTTCTCTACTTTACGAAAGGAATCTGCTTATCAAATTTCAAGACTGTACGTCTAATAGTTTAAAAATGGGGATAATTATCTCTAACGCCACTTGAGCCCCCGCAACGCCACTTCTGGGTCTGTTTTCACAAAACCAATTTTGTAGGGGAATTGCACACTATGAAAGGAATCTGCTTAGCAAAATTTGAAGACTGTGCGTCCAAAAATTAAAAATGCAAAAAAAAATTATCAATAACGCCCCTTGAACCCCCGCAATTCGGCCTAGGGGTCGATTTTCACAAAACACATTTTGTAGTGTATCTCTATCCTATGAGAGGAATCTGCTTACCAAATTTCAAACTGTGCGTCTAATAGTTTAAAAATAGAAATAATTATTTATATCTGCCCTTAACACCCCTTGGGGGTCAATTTTTCCCAAACCTGTTTTGTAGCGGATATTTACTCCATGAAAGAAACATTCCTACCAATTTTCAAGCAGGGAGGTGAAGTAGTTTAAAAACGAAAATATTTATCTAGTACGCCACTAAATCCCCCGCAACGCCATTTAGAGGTCAGTTTTCACAAAACCTTCTTATAGCTTATCTCTACTCTATAAAAGAAATCTACTTATCAAATATAAAAACTGTGCGTCTAATAGTTTAAAAATGGAAATAATTATCTATAACGCCCCTTAAGTCCCGCAACGCCACTTGAGGGCAATTTTCACGAAACCCATTTTGTAGCGTATCTCTACCCTATGAGAGGAATCTACTTACTAAGTTTCAAGACTGTACGTCTAATAACTTAAAAATCGGAATTTCTAACGCCCCTTAAACCCCCACCCCGGCAAACAATTGCTGCTAATTTGAAATTACAAACAGACATTCAATTTTATTTATTTGTATAGATATAGATTGGGATTATAATAACTATTGTTTAACTGTGACTAAAAATGTAAATAAAAAAAGAGAAAGGATTAAAACTTATCAATTTTTTGTTTCTTGCATTGCTTTTTGCTTATGAAGCCTTGATTTATTATTTTTAAAAGTGCATCCGAAACAGCCGATGCTCTACTTAACTGAACAGTGAGATAACTATCATAAAAAAAAATTATGGCACGTGTCAGCGAATTATGATGTGCGCGTTACACTGTTATGTCTCATGAAGAGCATCGGTCGCCAGTAACCAAAACAACGACTTCATTAGCTCAGCTTGGCGTTCAATTTGGCGTTCATCTTGGCATTCAGTTTCACGTTCACCCGTATAGTTTCCGTTCCCGTAAGAATACGGGAATAAAATATAGCCTATGTTACTCCCCGTTAATGTAGCTTTCCATTAGTGAAAGAATTTTTTAAATTGCACCAGCCGTTTCCGAGATTAGCCGGAACAAACAGACAGATAGACAGACAGACAGACAGACAAAAATTTTAAAAATTGGTTTTTTGTTATGAATACCGTATATACTTTTAGTGCATTAAGTAAAAAGCTGCTAATTTGAAATTACAAACAGACACTTCAATTTTATTTATTTGTATAGATATATATACCGATGTTTTTTGTGTTATTTTAATTTTTATCATTATTTTTAAAATTTCTCTATTCTGATGTATTAAAATATAAATAAATCCACTTCTAAATAATATATTTCAAAATTCCTAGTCCAGGATCTATATTGAAGTCTTAGCTATATATAAGCAAAAAATTATTATTAGTGAAGCATTTTCCATAAAAAAAAAAAGAGAGAGAGAATGTTTTGAAAATAAGTCTCATTCATTCTTCATTTTTTACCAAAATAACGCATTTAAGTAATTTTTTCTTGGAATAATATTCTTGAAAAGATTTTATGTGTATATTTTAATTCAGGTGATATTAAATATCCAAAAATTTATTCATTTAAACCCTTTTTCAAAACCACGTTCCGAACGTAGTCGGATACCTGACAATGTATTGTTACCGAAATTTGTAAATTCCATCCAAGACGATAAAACTGTGTGGTGATCTGTAGCCACCCCTTACATTAATACCTTCCGGTCTATCTGAAAACCCGGCTAGATGTGTAGGCGGACTTAAATGATCTAAAGACATTATATTCCAATTCAAACTTATTTATTGATTCTTATCAGATATTATGAACAAACACAACAATTCTAATTAAGATATATAAACTAAGGTAGAGTGTAGAGGTGAGATATAACTACGCGTGGATAATGATACAGAATTTCAACTGAATCTAGGACAGCTTAACGCCTCAACTAATTGACTTAACTTAACGCCTAACGAATTGCAACTACGCCTCACACTAATAATCAGATTTACTTAATCAAAGTCACTATACCTTATATTTTACTGCTGCGGTTCCTTCGTGACGAACTTCAGGCACTAGCAATCGTTGGAGGATTGCCGATGACTCCACGTTCCGTAATATATTGGATTACAATTCTTTTTAATCTTCACTATCCACTCCTCTTTGCGTACATCAAACGTATCCCTCGCTTAACTCGTCAACAACTACGTGCCGACGTTCTCTCTCTTCACTTTACTTTACTTTAAATCACCTCACTTGACTTCTCACTTCCTCCTACTTAGCTCTCTTCAATTCTCGAAAACCGAATTCATACAACATTTTTCATTTACATAAATCACGTTTGGTTTCCCGATAAAGGTTGGTTGAAATAAATATTTTGATTGAAAGGGAAAAAGAAGAGATTAGTGAAAATCCGTATAGATCCGTCACAACTGTTTTGTCTTTAAAAACTTGTTATTGAAAAAAATCTAAAGTTTGTGTAAATAGCCAAACGAACCAGATACCTATTAAATCATGCGGATTATATTTTTCGAAAATCTCTTTTGTTTTTAAACTAATTTTTCAAGAATTAAAGATTTATTTGCCAATACTACAACCTCTGACAATAAAGTTCGGTGTATGGAGTCAGTACGGTCTATCTGGCAACACTGGGGAAACAGAACGCTACACATGCATAGTGCCACGTGTTGACCATCTGCCCACTTAGTTGTTCAGTTGAGACTCATTTGTGCTCCATGTAAGACTTGTTTTACAAAGTGCTTGTTTATTACGTTAGTTCTTAAAAGATCAATTTAAAGCTTTGTTTTAAGCTTGGCAAGACACCAAAAGAAACTTATGCGATGCTGGATCGTGTTTATGAAGATCAAGCACTGTCCATTAAGTGTGTGTACGAGTGGTTCACCCGTTTTCTAGAAGGCCGGTAAAGTGTTTCTGCCAACCCTCGTAGAGGAATACTGGTGACCTCCATCAGTGACGAAAACATTCAGAAAGTGAGGAAATTAATCGCTTAAGATCATCAATTACCTGTGCGCATGATAGCTGATGAATGCAGATTACCGGGAGTCCTTGCGGCAAATCGTTATGCAAAATTTAGGGATGAGGAAAACGTGTTATCGATTTTGACGATATTCCTAACATCCAACGAAACGTGACGAAGCTTTTGAACTCCATCCCAAAAGAAGACTTCTTACAAAGTTACCAGCACATGTATAGTAGATCTCAATGGTGTATAGTTAAGGGAGGTGACTATTTCGAAGGACAGTAAGGTAACTTTCGTTAATATTTCATCTACGTTAATGTTACATGACTATTCCCCGAATTTTATTGTCAGAGTTTGTATTACACAGAAAACTCGAGGTGCAACGAAACATCCTCTGGTTGGTTACAGAGAAAACACTCACCGCATCATTCTTTGTCCTAAGACACTTTTTCCCCATCAAGAGTTAGTTGAACTCAGAAACATGACAAAGTGAAGCTCCTTATTCCCCTAACTCAGGGATCAACAAACTGCGGCTCGAATGTGGCTCTTCAGACTTCTAGCTTATGAATTATTAAAAAAATAATTATTACTGAAAATTATTGTTTTCTTTTCTATTTCTCCTTTACAATTATGGATTGAAAAAAAAATCTTATTTGAGTTTAAAATTAATTCTGACTGATTTAAAATTCATGCATTAAATTATTCTTCATTGATAAAGTGTACTGAAAATCAATGAAAATATTAAAATTAGTACTATTATAAAACAGTAAAAGTCTAATTTATTGGCAGAAATGCCATCATGGGAAGACATTCCTCCATGGGATTTCCAATAATTTTTGTTTATTTTCATACAGGAGTTCGGGAACCCTCTTGAATAAGAACAAGAAATAGGCACAAAGCCCAACAGAAGTGACAGAAATACATTACGTATCGTGTGACATGTTTCAAAGTTAATAAAAAGATAGTTTAAGTGACTTTATATGCAGGAAACCCAAATTCAAATATTATAATTAGTGTTAACATGAAATCTAAGAATAAAGCTCTAACAGTATCATTAATAGGAACATTTTTTCCCAAAGGCGGCGAATGGAATTTTAATTTCACCATTATGATATTTTGACATTGGTTGTTCTTGCGCGAGGGTGATAAAAAAAAACAAAGGTTACAAATCGAATAAAGAAATATTTATTAACAATAGACAGAAAATACAAAAGGGAATTAAAAGGCATATATGCTATCACATTTCAACATAATCACCAAGTCTATTTAATCATTTATCAGAACGCAGAACTAACATGTTCAACCAGTCTTGGTAGGAATCAGGTCCTTGTTCATTGAGGCAGTTTTGAGCGTATGTTTTCACAGCACTGTCTTGGAATATCGCAACCATAACTCAGCCCCATCTCTGACGAGATTTCACTTAGTACCCGTCGATCTCATTTTGAATCATTTCTTCAATTCATGCCGTGAAGAATTTGCCTGCCCGCTCCCCTGCCATATTGCGGTTTTCGACATCCTGTCTGCCTGATTGAAAAGAGTGACACCATTTCGCTACATGTAGGATTCTCATTGCTTCTTTTACCATAAACTTCCCCGATTTAACTGTGAATGTCAGATGCGGATACACACATTATTTGCCCATAAAAATCGAATCATGGCTCGCACTTCCAACCAATGAAACCAATTTCCTAAGCGTCTTGCCATTTCAATCGTCCTGAACCATTTGGGAACTTTCACTACCTACCCTCAAACCAGCTGAATGACAAGTAGCTCCATTTGTCTCCATTTGGGCAAATAAAAGTTCTCCACAGTATGTAGTTTTCAAATGCTGCGGCCTGTAACCTTTTTTTCTGATCACCCCTCATACATTGAGCTACAAAAATAAAAATATCTTCGTTTTGGAAGGAATGGGAGATATTACTTTGTGTAAAGCTTTATTTAAATATTATAAAAGAAAATGTTGATTGAAGTGCAACAGTCTTCATAGCGACTGCTACCGGTATCTCCCCTTCCCTTCCTGCGCAAGCTTTTGTGGTCCTTTGTCTAAATGACTCTTTGAAACCTTAGTTTTCTTATTTTCCTTAGAACTACTCTCTCGAAAATTTTACCAACCACTGCCCTAACCCTATAATTAAAACATTTTTATTATATTTGATTATTTAAAGATAAAGTGTGGGTATGTTGAGTAGTAATTGTTTTAATTTTACTTAAATTCTGATTTTTAAGTACATTTGGTTTCGCTCTACTTATTTATTTATTTATTTGTCATCTATTTACATTAGGTTTTTTCAAACCAGCCGTGAATAAATTTTTGCGTCAGTTGTTATTGGTTATTTTAAACATGACTTTATGTTTTCTTTTGAACAACTCATTTCTTATATTAAACATTTTTAAAGTATCTCTTAAACTCAAAACCACTTATTTTGTTCCAATGAAAACTTATATCACATCATTTTTGTAAATCGTGTTCTTTTATATAGCCAGCCAAATAAGAAATATTATACTCTATCTCTCCATATTTCTAGCAAGGAAATTTGTTTTTGGATAAATAGAATTGAAAGTGTGAGATCTAGCTTAAGTTAATAAACATGAATAT
The DNA here is from genome assembly GCA_019973975.1 of Trichonephila clavata. Classification (NCBI taxonomy): domain Eukaryota; kingdom Metazoa; phylum Arthropoda; class Arachnida; order Araneae; family Nephilidae; genus Trichonephila; species Trichonephila clavata. The sequence continues at coordinate 80,113 of BMAO01031042.1, forward strand.
AGTCCCATAGTTCACAATGAGACATACGGACAAAGAACTGAATTTTTTTAACGAATTTTTTCCACTTTAGATGCTTGATAAAATAAACATCAACTTGACATAAGCAAAATAATACAAGCTGTAATTAAGAACTTTTGAAATTAAATAGCTATCCTATTTTGTCGTGATTCCAATTAAATCCACGACAGCTATAATGGTACACGATAACATATTCACGACAAGTTTCTGCTCACAATATAAATATTTATTCGCTAGCCATGTAACTCTTATCAGTCACGTCAGTATTTCCTTTACTTTTCTAGGATAACTGCTGTTTCGTCTTCATTTTGCAGCACTTCGTTTACTGCAAAACGCTCTTTAGATGCTTTTTAGTATTTATGTTTACATCTTATTTCCTTTAAATGAGTTATGCTACAGCATAAAAAATAAATGCCACTAGAACTTTTAACACGGACGAACTAACTGCTCGAATATTTACTTCAAGTCGTTGTAAGAGACGAAACATTTAAAAATAATTTTGTTTATATAATGTTATAATTGTTTTCAATTTTAACACAAGTAACGAAAAGTCCTCAAACATCTAATTTTGTCTTTAAAGAAAATTGAAAAAAATCCCTTATATTAACTACAACAGCATTAGACATAGTATATATATTTCAAACAAGTTTTGCTTCCATGCAAAAACTCTCTGAAGCAATAACGACAGTTTAATTAACGTTAATATAAAAGGAAGGTTGTAAGAAATAAATAAATAGAAATTACCTAGTTTATAAGTTGAAGCACCTATACTATTTTATACTATTTATTACTAATAAAAATTAATGAAACAAATTAAACCAAAACTGTACTTAATTTTTAAATCGAAATGTTTGTACATTTAGAATAATTAATACAGTCGACTTAGTTTGAATTCGAAAATGGTTGATGATTTTTCTTGAATTCAAATAACCTTAAAATTTTAGTGAAAGCTTTCCTTTACTAAAATAAACGAAATCGCACATGCAATACATGGCTTATTGACGCTGACTGCTGTGCTGTAGGAACTGGGTTGAATACCGGAGAAGGCATGGATGTTTGTAAATGTATAGTGCCTTTGTGGCATAGGGGTACTCTAAAATTGCCGTCGAGTCACAAGTCCTCTTGTGAGGTAGGAAGAGAGGTGGAAGTCCCCTGATTACCTCCAGGATGTTCTTCTACAGAATTGGGGTGAAACCTAGCTAAATTGTACTGTCACCTGAATGGTGCTCAAAGCTACGGTTAACGACATGCGTACATCTTAGCCTTGTGCCACGATGAATTTCGTGGACCTCGATCTGACACCGTCAGGCAGATGGCATTAGTAACAGCATATGTACGTGTTTTGTTATCCTTTTCTTAATAGATTTTAGTTATTCAATTACAGATATTGATTTCGAAATGCATTAGCGTGAAAATTCAACTAAGTTAATCACTGAAAAATATTAATGTTCTTAAATCATAATATTTTAAATAATTTTTTTTGGGGCTTTCTAACTTAGTACTTATTTTAATGATGATTAAAGGAAAAAACTTTAAAGTCTCCTCACGGCTATTTTGCAATAGGTAACAAAGAATTTTTCAAATTGCTTGTTGTTTATAATTTACACTGAATTTGAAAAATTAATGATAATATTCGGTATTTTTACTGCCCCGTTTCTTCAAAGACTAAAAAGTATTTTTCATATCTCATTAACTTTTTTAGGTTATTTTCTTTTGATCTTTATTTTTGTAATTATCTTTTATAACTGTTGAATCTTTGAAAGACACTGGTGTAAGAAATTAAGAGAATTTGCAGACTTGATCGATTATCTCTTGAACTACTGAACCGATTTTAATGAAATTTGATATGTACATACATTGACAAAATGGAAAACAAATAGTCATTCAACAATTGCAATACACACGCATGATCGAGTGTAACACTCATTGGAGTTGGAGGTATGAAACAGTGGTTGCAGAATAAACAAAAGAAATGGGTTGATAGGAGTATGGCCCCCTCTTACAGCTATACAGGTCTCGCAGCGTGATGTCATACTTGAAGTAAGGCAGTTTATCAGTTCTTTGGGAAATTGGTCCCTCTCGTCGCTGTTTTCATTTCCTGGACGGTTCTCAGAGGGGAAGGGGGTTGCGAGTTGCAATTGCACTTTCCAGAGCGTCCCAGGCATGCTCTGTAGATTGGGGTCTAGAGTTCTGGTTGGCAAATCCATACGGCGAATATCCTCACTCTCTAGAAATTCGTCGACCAAAAGAGCTATATGTAGCCTCGCGTTATCATCCATTAAAAGGAACTCGGGGCTACATAAATCTTGAAAAAACGAACATAGGGCTCTAAGACTTCATTCCTATACCTCACACCAGTCACAGAGCCTCTTTCAAAGACATGGAGAGGTGTACGGCCATCCAACATGATGCCTACCCAGAGCATTAAACCTCCTCCGTCATTATTGTCGATTTCTCGGACATTGAAATGTAGGTAGTTGGCCCCTGGTTCTCTCCATATGAACGTACGGCGATAATTTGTGTTTAGGCTGAAAAGGGACTCATCGGTGAACAGAACGGTAGCCTATTGATCCGTACTCTAATCTCTAAGCTGTCTGCACTCTTCTAAACGGACTCTATTGTTCCTGCACGATAGCGGGACGCAAAAAGTAGGTTTTCTGGCAAACAATCCTCTCTCATTAAGTCTTTTTTGAAACAGTCACCCTTGATACACGGGTTCTTGAGGCTGCATACAAGTAACGAGAGAGCTGAGAAGCTGTATCCTCTCTGTACCGCGTCGCTATAATTGACAAATGGCGATCTTCTCGGGCCATCGTGGCTCTTGGACGACCTTGCCCAGGCTTTCTCTCGATCGATCCAGAATCCAAGAACTATTTCCATAAGTTAAAAACAACGCTGGAAGTTAAATTTAACTCACTACATATCTGAACTTCGCATTGGCCTGCTATTAGCCTCCCTACAATTCGCCACATCATCTATACAAATAAATAAAATTGAAGTGTCTGTTTGTAATTTCAAATTAGCAGCTTTTTACTTAATGCACTAAAAGTATATACGGTACTCATAACAAAAAACCAATTTTTAAAATTTTGTCTGTCTGTCTGTCTGTCTGTCTGTCTGTCTGTCTATCTGTCTGTCTGTCTGTCTGTCTGTCTGTCTGTCTGTCTGTCTGTCTGTCTATCTGTCTGTCTGTCTGTCTGTTTGTTCCGGCTAATCTCGGAAACGGCTGGTGCGATTTTAAAAATTCTTTCACTAATGGAAAGCTACATTAACGGGGAGTAACATAGGCTATATTTTATTCTCGTATTCTTACGGGAACGTAAACTATACGGATGAACGTGAAACTGAATGCCAAGATGAACGCCAAATTGAACGCCAAGCTGAGCTAATGAAGTCGTTGTTTTGGTTACTGGCGACCGATGCTCTTCATGAGACATAATAGTGTTACGCGCACATGATAATACGCTGACACGTGCCATATTTTTTTTATGATAGTTATCTCACTGTTCAGTTAAGTAGAGCATCGGCTGTTTCGTATGCACTTTTAAAAATAATAAATCAAGGCTTCATAAGCAAAAAGCAATGCAAGAAACAAAAAATTGATAAGTTTTACGGTTAGTTTTAATCCTTTCTTTTTTTTTATTTACATTTTTAGTCACATTTAAACAATAGTTATTATTTGCTTAATATATATATTGTAATCGAAGAATAATATTTTTCAAGGTATCTTTCATTTTTCTACCTCTCTGTTTTTCTTAATTCAAATTGTTCTTAATTTCTTAATTGTGAGTTTCTTTAATGTGGCGTTACGGGGGCTCAAGTGGCGTTATAGATAATTATCCCCATTTTTAAACTATTAGACGTACAGTCTTGAAATTTGATAAGCAGATTCCTTTCGTAAAGTAGAGAACCGCTACAAAATGGGTTTCGCGAATATGAACTACCAAGTTTAATTTCGGGAGATTAAGAGGCGTAATTGATAAATATTTCCATTTTAAACTATTTGATCATCCTGCTTGAAAATTGGTAGGCATGTTCCTTTCATGGAATAGAGTTCCTCTAACAAAGAGTAAAACGAAAATTGACCCCCAAGGAGGGTTGCGAGGGGTCAAGAGGAGTTACAGAAAAAAATTCCTGTTTTTAATTGTTAGACCCATATACTTGAAATTTGTTAAGCATGTTTCTTTTGTTGAATAGGGATCCACTAAGAATGTATTTTAAGCAAATCAAGTTCTGGGGGGGTGCAGGGGATTACTGGGACGTATTGACAAAAAAAATTACTTTTTTCGAGCGACAAGGACTATAATAATGAAATTTGGTTTGCATTTTTCTTTTGTTGAGTTGAAATCCGCTAAGAGCGGTTATTTTGGAAAACGGCTCTCAACGGGATTACGGGGATATTGATAGTAAAACTTTTTTTTTCCTGTTTGATTTAGACTTGAAATTTGGCTTGCATGTTCAATTTACGGAGTAGAGATCCACCGAAAATTGGTTTTGCGGGAATCCACTTGGTTTTTGGGTTACGAAAGAGCAAACATCATTCTATGCTTCAATTTTAGAGATTTTTAGAAACACAAATTAGATGAGTTTTGCCCCTTTTTTTTATCAACAGGCGACAGTTACAGGTATAAGTATATTTTTCAATACAATCGAATTCTTAATGCAGGACTTAGATATCAATAATTTATACATATATATAAGCAGTAAAAATTTATAAAACATCATGAAATTCCCAGCGAAGCGGGCGGGTAACAGCTAGTTTCATCATATAAACGTTGGTGATTATTCAGTTTTACTGTTACATATGAATTGAACCGATTGCTTCAAAATAACACCAAGAAATTGGGCGATATATCTGCTGGCGAACGAAATATGTCTTAACTTCCACGAGCTTATAAAACCTGTTTTTCTTCTGACTCCGTCTACACACGTGTACGCTTAAGTGTTTGCCGTACAAGATTTGCATTTTTATCTAAAAGTAGTGATTGTTCTTTCAGTTCAGTTCTTTTCATGCAATTCGATAAATTATGCAATTTATCTTAATTTATTTCATCAGTGTATATTTAAACGAATTACCACTTACTTAAAAATAAACCACAATATTATGATGAATAGGGAAATTACGTAGGGGTTTCAAAAAGTAAGGTAACAAGTTCATTCAGAGTAAAGGTTTATTTAGGAAATAAAAAATATATATACAATATTGGTTAAGGCACAGACATACAAGGGTAACTGTGAAATTTTTGAGATACGTGGAGACTAGAAGTTACAAAAAAAGTTAACGGCTTAATTTAAAAAGACAAAGGAAGTATTTAAACACAGCAGATGATTTTTTGCTAACTTACTTCAATTTGTTTAACGGAGACTGTAGAGAAAATAGAGTTGACGCAAGAACTCTAAATCATAGGAACCATGCTATGATTCCTATGGTTTTAAAGTGGAATTAAATCAAGTAGAATGCGTTAAATGGTTGCAATTAGCATTTGGTGATGAATCTCCAAGTCGTGATACTGCATTCAGACGGTTTAAAGAATTTTGCAGAGGTCGCAATTCTCTCCAGGAAGAACAACATACAGGAAGGCCGTAGTAGGTATTAATCCTGGATAATGTGTCTGTCATATGAAAAATGTTAATAGCTGATAATCTCTGTACCTACCAAATGATACAGAAGGAACTTTTCACTGGATCCACAGCCATACACAAAATAATTATTAATTATATTCAAAATTATTCAATACATATGAAAAAAGTAGTTTGCCGTTATGTTCTCCATAATCTAACTGATCACAAAAACGAGGATCGTGTCAGAATCAGTAAAGAAACCCTTAAATTGCTAAACGAATGTAGCCACAGCATCATTACTAAAACTGTAACGAGTGATGAAACATGCATACCGTTTTTTCCAGTTCCAACACGACAAGAAAGCAAAGTATGGGTCTTTGACAATGATCTCACGCCAAAATGGTGAAAAGACAGAGAACAATTTAAAAATTAATGTATGCCGTTTTCTTCATAAGCATGGGATTGGTCAACGCCCTTAAGTTGAAAGAACAGAAGACAATAACCGCAAACTGGTATACTATTAAATGACTTCCAGAAATTCTCCAAGAAGAGAATGTCAAGGGACTAATGCTTCACCGTGACAATGCATTTTCCCATGCAGCCGGATTAACATTCGTTTCTTAAACAAAAACATATTAAAGTAATAAAACACCTTATTCCCTGGTTCTAACTATGTGTGACTTTTAGCTATTTTTTAGTCTAAAAAAAAACTTACGTAGGCGTCTTTTTCATTCGGAAGAAGAGATTGATGTGGCTATAAATGCATTTTTTTTCATCAATTCCTAGAAATGAATGGTTTGAGGCATTTATATATTCTGTGGAAAATTCATCTACAAAAGTGCATTGATGCTGGAAGAGACTACTTTGAACACTCCTAAAATTTTGTAAGTATAACTTTAAAAACCTAGGTGTATCTCAAAATTTTCAGAATAAACCTCTTATATTACTTTTTGAAATAGCCACCACTTATCGAGGCATTTGCTCCATCCATCGTTATACAAAACTATTGAAACCTGCAGAGTAGAGATCAGAGTCAAGGTTGTACAACTACGTCAAGACGGCTTAATGAAACTCAGCATCGGTTCTGAAAAGCTGACCTCCTAAGTGTTTTTTTAAAGATCCGAAGATATGGAAATCATTTAGTGCGAGATCAGAAATGTACGGTGGGTGGTCCACTATCTTCCGCCTAAAATGCTCTTTCTTCATCTCGCACATCTGTTCTGTCTTTGTAGAAATCCGTGCACTAAAGCCACACCTGTCTTTGTAGAAATCCGTGCACCAAAGCCACACCTGTCTTTGTGATATAACACTTGTACCGTACACTTCTACCAACAGCCGATGAATTTCAGCAGGAGAATGTTTCTTTGAACATAAAAACCATGTCACTATTTTTTTTTTCAATCATGGATCATATTTCCTTCAACGCAGCCATCTTCAAAATGAGATTTAATCATGTTGCTAGAAAACTAGCGCCATCTTCTAGCAACATTTGAATACTGAATTCGTTATCTTCAGAGGGCTTTTATTCATACGGGTAATTTGCACACCCGTCAGAGCTCTTGTTACCTTACTTTTTGAAATACATACGTGTATTACGTTCGCAACATATATATTTTGTCTATATTTTAAACAATTTTATTACGAAATGATGAAATAATTTAAAACCACTTTGAGTATTAATTTAAAAGTTACAATATATGTTTACAATAACAAATAAATTTAATAGAAGAACTACTACATTTTCTTACAGTTCAAAATTTTAGAATTTTTAAGCTAATACAGCTAAAATTCTTCACTAAAACTATTTTATGAGGTTAAATGTTAAGAGGTTTTTCACATTCTTCACAAACAGCGTCACTCACCTTAAGTTTTTACAAGATTTTTCTTACATAATTTTCGAAATTACTTTAGAAATTTATAAAAAAATGCAATGAAAGATATAGATAATGGAATATCAGATAAGAAAATTTTTAGTTATGAAAATTGTTAAGTTAATTATATATTTTTGTTAAAATATTAGGCTTAAAAATTAGAATATTAGGGACTTATAGTGCATAACTCTATGTCTTTTAACATTTTTCTTTATTAAAATTAAATATTTTATATATATTTGTTCTGAAATATTTCCTATTTATATATGATTAAATTTTTCAATACTTTTAATCACAAATATTAAACAGAAATTTCTCTCTTATGAAATTGTGCATTAATTTCATTCATAATAATTGCAAAATTTCGTGGAAAGAAAGTAAATATTTTATTTTTGATAGCTCATCACACACATTTATGTATGATAAGTGAGTGAAATTCCTTAAACAGATGTTTCATTCATTAACAAGTTTCCATTACAACGAATTTTCATGTAACACTAATCTTTTTTCTCATTTATCATTCTCACACAAATTTTCTACTTTAGTTTTAAAAAAGTTCAAAGCACGTTCTAATGATCCACAAAAGTATTTATCTCTATTCAAAGCATTTAAATCTTAAAGTTGTTAATTGAAACAAAATTATTAACTCCTTATTTGTGATATGCAAGAAAAATATATGTTCTTACTAATGACAAGGGAGAAAATTAATTACAATTATAATAAATTAGAAGGACATCATTATGTATAGCCCCCAAACACTTAACTAATTAATTATTAATTATACTAATTGAACTTAAATGCAAATAACCCAAGTGATGCATGGTTTCAAACAATCATTGAAGTTTATCTAAAGGAAGTTCAAAGTGGTATACTTAAAATTTTGAAAATACATATATCGAACTTCCAAGTGCTTTTAAAAAAGATATTTATTTTATACTAATGATGTTAATTCGTTAAAAATATAATTTGAACGATATTGTTCCATTAAAGAATTTGAAATTAGAAGAATTGTAATTAGCAGCTTAATCTATTGTTTCAGCATCTCAAAAATAACTCTCGAAAAGCATAAATGGCATAAAACTCTAATAAATATAATTTATCTAGCTCTTTAATAGTTATTAGCTCTCTAAAACTTAAAAAAATAACTCAAAGCCGTTTTTCGTCCTCACTAAAGTTAGAAAGACATAAAAACACGACTGCCGCAATTAAAAACTTTAAGTGTCTAAAATATATGAAAAACACAGATAAAAATCAGGTGGAGGATCAACATCTGACAGATATTCTTTGGCTTTTAACAATTCCGTTTCCTTTTGGTAACAATGCATTTTTATGATATTTAACTAAAAAAACTTTATTAGATTGTATCTCTCTCAGGGATTCCGGTGAAATAATTACACAACCAAACTGATTCACGGTTAGCTTTTCATTTTAATGATTCATTTATGTTCATTAAAAACTTATAAAAGGGTATTTGCTACATTTTCAAAAACCATAAAGTTTCGTTCACATTACTTACTACACTTAGCTTCGAAATACTGGAAAAATTTTACATTTTAACAACTAAAACAAGCGAAATGCAATTAATTTAAAACAGTTGAATCTGATTAACTATTCGAAAGAACTCTAAACAAGTTTCTGTTATATATATATATGACGGGTCTATTTCTAATATAATTATAAATTAATTATTAAAATAAGTTCATCGGTATGAATGTCAAATTATAGTAACTACCTTTACCTAAATAAAGAATGCGTTTTACCCTTATTCAATTTAATGTAATGGAAAAATTTATTTTTAAACATAATTCTAATGATTATCAATGTAATAAATACATTTGTTTTCTTTGCACATGAAATATAAAAGCTTATAATTAGCTAGAAATAAACTCAATTCAAAATCTTTTTCCTAAGCAATTTTTTCGGAGCACAATTATAAATGAATATAAAGCTACACTTATTGCATTTACAGAAGGGATTTGTTTGCTTCTATCACTAAATTCAATATTATTTATTACTACTTTTCCTCCTTTTTGAAGTTTTATTTTCCCCTAGAAATATAAAATTATGCATACTACAAAATTTATTATTTCGTAATAAATGAACCTTATCTGAATTCCTTTAAAATGCTTATAGAAATATTAGCTTGAAATTAAGTTAATTTATGCTCAAGTGACATATCTGAATAAATCATTTTTTTTTCTTTTACATATTTTACATAAAAGATTCCTCAATGAAGACACCTATTCTACATTAAAATCATCAACTATTCGAAGAACTTTTTTGGTACTTAAAATAAAGAGGTTAGTTGGTCACACTAAAAATTTTATAAGGATTCATCGATTTACAACATAATCATGAGCACAATCAATTCGAAACAGTATAATAAATAGTAGAAATCTCACAAATTTCTAGATTTGACATTGACACTTATAATTTTTATCATTTCAATTTAATAAAAGTTTATTTCATATAATCGTATTTTGAATCAAAATAAAAATGAGAATATTGTTTAAAAACTAACAAAAATTAAACAATTTGCTTATTGATATTCATACTATTAATTTTACTAGTTGTATAAAAAAAAGCTTTGATGAATTTTTGTGAAATAATTTTCGTACCTCTTAGTTTTCAAGTAAGAAAAAATATGTATTTAAAAAAAAAATCAGATAATTCATCATAAACTACATCATTATTGTGCGTGAACACAAATAAAAATTTACCCTTTCTTTTTAGAATAAAAATCATACATTTTTTCTTAAAGAGAGCCAAAACTAAATGTCACTTGAAAAAGAAAAAGAAAGGAATGTTGCTTTTAAAAGCTTATGTTATCTGAATATTTTAAAATACAATTCAAAATGTTCTTAAGATTCTTCTTTTGCTTGAAAGTTGGGGCTTCTTTTTAAGAAATTACGTATGCATAAAGTTTTAAAGCTCACATTTACTTAGCATCGGAATGAGATTCATTCGTCTTCGTAAAACTTCATCGACATGGAAAGAAAGAGAACTCCTTCAATCAAATCTTCATTTGGTATTGTACTTCAGGCAGTTAAAGCAGAATATCAATTGTTTCTGAAAGTTTTGTCAAGTGAGAAATAGAAAATATAAATAACGGAAAAAGAAAAGAATATTGGGAAAAAAACTTTTTAAACAAAAAGTGTTCTTATATATAAAGTGTTTGCAGTGTTGTATGTAAACTGTATGCAAAACACAAATAAAGTTATTAAAAGTTAGTTAAATTATAATACATGTATATACAACAGCACTTTTTCGGATGTATTAATACATTCATATTAAATACACAGAAGTGCCACTGAAATAAGGATAGACAACTCTATATAAATTGTGCATGTATAATTAATTGTGTAAAGAATGTTTGATTGGAGGTATGCATAATTTTGTGTATTCAGTAAAAAATACGCAAGAGCCTAATAATATCCAGTGTGTGGTTAAAAGCAGTAGCTAAAATATAAATAAGTCTGTATTAAAATATTTTTGAGAAACTAATTTATCTTACTTTCTTTCTGATATAAGCAAATTTTTCGTGCTTACATTTAAAATGACATCACGAGTATTCAAAAATTATGTAAACTATTAAATGAAAATTCTTATTTAAATGCTTATCACTTTTTAATGCTATTTCCATTGAATATGCACTCCTTTAATAAAAATAGGTTTTGTTTAAGCCTAATCTAAGATAAAAGTATGTTCGAAATATTTTGTTTCATTTAAAACAATCGATAAAAAATTGCATTTGTCCAAGTAATATTAATATTAATTTGTGTGTTTGAATATTTCAGTCATGAGTAGTTTTATGCGACAAAGTATAATTTTAATCAATTCATGGCAGCTAAGTGAAACAGTATGCCAAATAAATAATAGAAGGAACGCGATACAACATTCTAGTGGGTTAATGAGAAATTCTTCTGCTTGATGTTTATTTGTTTACGAGGATATTTGCGTCGTTCATGTTCAGTTGGAGAAATATCTCCTCAATAGATTTTGCAGAAATTCTTTATGTATACATTTAATGACAGTCTCTTTACCACTAACTTTTAGCAGTTACAAACAGTACCCAAAGCAAATGTTACTTCGCTTTATGCATTTCTTCAATAAGTTTACATAAATAAAAGGTTTTTATTATACACTCTTATTAACATAATTTACATTTGAGAGAAAAAAAATAATAGCATAAATTTGTATTTACTGAACACATCCATGGTATTAAATATTTATACAAAACATATTCTATCGTATGAAAAATAATTATCAGTTATACACAACAAATTTAAATCTCAAGAGTGAACTTATTATTGTTACGTTGATCGGGGTTAAAGGAATTTATGCAAATCAATCGCAAAAAGCAAGGCAGTTCTTCAGGAGCGATGGACATTTATTGTCAAAAAAACAATCCTTGAAATACAGGATACAATACTCAAATTCGTTGTGTAAATCTCAGAAGACCTTCATACCATCTACGGCACTCAGATAAAACTATCAGTGTCTAAAATACAAGGATGTTTGAAGATTATTTGCAAGCACTCGCTAGTCCTACTCAAAAGCCGAAGTAATCTCTAATCTCTTTTCAAATCTTCACGGTCAAATCAATACTATTCTACAACGATCAAAACAAGACTAACTCAGTTTCGGCGAGAGACTCCCTCTTTATAGGTGTCACGGATCTTTTGAGAAAAATCCATTTGCGTCACAGATCGTGATATTAGTAGATTTCTCGACTAAATTCTAGAAGAATTCATAAGGTCACGAACTCGCTAAAAGTGGTCGCCAACATAGTCGCAGAAAATTATGCCAACTTGGTCAATCACCAAGATTTCGCCGTTTCCATTGAATCACCATTATAATGTAAGAAACGTCGTTTCTTGCGAATATTACAATTTTAACATAAAATAAATACAACATAGAGTATTATAAACGTATTACATATCCAGATATAAATTATTTACATTATTTTAAGCATTCATTACACAAAATTCATAAGATTATAATACCGAGCAAACAAAAATTAAATTTGTAAACATAAATGAAACTAAGAAAATGAAAATAATAATATGTAAAACAGAAAAGGTTTATATGATTGTTGACCACTTCAAAAACGTATGTAATAAGATATTAAGTGAGCATAAGTTCGGAAATTTACAAAAATTACGCTAAGTTATAAAACATAATTTATTACATTTTTAAAAAAGTAAAAAGAAAAGAAATTTAATAACAAACCCCAAAGAAAAATAAATCATAAGTTTATATAATAAAGCCATGAAATTTTATAGCTACAATATAAGTTCACTGAAACTAATTAGAAATGAATTAGAAATCCCAAGTGAAATTCATCAAAAATCATTTAATTAAATTTTAGTGAATGTATAACAACAAACATTTTGACAAAACAGTTATTATTAAGTACAAGCAAAAGTATTCTACCCATTTTGGAGATATAAATGCCCAGTTGAACTGATATCACACATGGCGTTTGGATGACATAAATTATTAACCACTGAAACATGTGGGTACTCAGTATATAATTGCAGTATTGTTTCTGATAGTACAGTACTTTTTAATTTCATATACCAGACAAAAATAATAATTTACAGGTTCAGGTCAAAAGCATTCTGTCACCTCTTGGACTAGTTTCAGGAGGGATGTTTTGGGGTTCCTTCTTGAACGAACTTTTTTAACTGCTATATAAATGACGTTTATCACGTAGGTAGCATCACGGGTTATATGTATTCTGATGGCATTGATGTGCTTTTTTCCGATTTAAAAATACAGCATTCATCTCAAAATCCCTCAATAAACACACTTCCCTTAATAATAAAGTACTAGATAAAAACTTATACAATAAAAGTAATTGCAGATAAATCCATTATTGTGCTATCCATTGGTCAATATTTTTTTGTAAAAAATAATTATGTTCAAGTAAGCAAATTACTATCTAATGAAAGGGCCGCGGCCGTCCCGTTCATTGGTGTTTGGGAGTTAGAATAAAAATCAACTCTAGTCAGAACAATTCTAGTTTATTATTCCTTGCTAAATATCAACAACCCAGGGTTACCTTTAGCAACCCAGGGTCTGCACCTTTAATTAAGTTTAGGAACAAAAACAAGGAGAAGATATATTTAATAATTGCTAAGATAAAATTAACTTACGTTTGCACTCTTTGATTACTTATGGTTTGAATTGTCGTAATAATTTTCTCAGCAATTCGCCTTCTGGTCGATATTATTCAATTATTACTTATTGGCTCAATTGTCAATTAACAAATCTTTAAATATTAAGCAGTTAATCGTCGAGACGCTCTCGACTAACTTTCCATTACTTTGAGTTCATTAACTTATATCATCTAACTCTAAACCTCTCTCTCTCTTCTCGAACCAAAAAGTTAATGCTCAAATATAGCCTTCATTTACATAAACCGCGCCTTCTTCTTCGGGAGAAAGTTTTCAATACAATCATATTTAAAGAAATAATTTTTCTCAAGCAAATTAGAAGGAGGTTCGCAGATAGACCCATTAGAATTACATTACTAGTATCAAAATATATTTAAAATTGTAATGGAATACTTAAATATTACAACAACTTTGGCCAAAAAATGCACCAAGTAGTTCTTATGTCGCAATAAATTCTCTTATAAAATTCTTGACGGCCTTCAATTAGTGGAAATGACAGAAATCTAATTCGGGCTTCTCCGTCAAAGTATTTAGTTTCATTAAATATATTTACAATGCGCAATCATTGGGATACATAAGACCTCTTTACAATTTTGAATCTTCTAAATTAAGCGCGAAATGTTTCAGCAATTGCCATTAAATAAATCCTTAAAGGATTGCAAACTTGTTTAGCACGAGGGAGATCATTAGTCCTGTTAATGTCAGAGCTTGTCGGGTCTGGCCAATTGATAGCTGTAAATGGAATGAATCTAAATAGATATGTTTGGGAGAATATATAACGCCAAAGTCTGTAACTCTGAAATTCTGTAGCACTGTGAATGCGTTTTAATGATACTTTCAAGAAAATTCGAATAATGCGAATTCCATGCTCTTGATCTCAGCTAAATCCAGGGAAAGAGTTTTGTCAGTCCTTTGGGTGTAATTTTCAGTCAATGGAGTATTCGGGTTGAGATGCTTTTCACTTTACTATCGATTGCAATTGCAATGCAAAGGAAAAGTATAGAATGAAAATGAACTTAGTTCTTTTCGATTATTCAAAACTTCTTTAAAAAATATAAATAAGATTACATAGATGCTACCAAAAAACTTTTTATTTACGTTAAAGTTTGTGCGGATATTTTCTTAGAAAGGAATACCTGCGAAAAAGTTTTTTTATTTACATAATAATCTACAGAAGTTAAAACTAAGTAGCTGAATAATTAAATTTTAACAGAAAGTGTAAAAGCTGAGTTTGAAGTGTAATTAGTTCGGGCTATAATGCCAATTATACTTCAAGCTAGTAAAATATATCAGTTGCAAGCAAATACTTGTAATAATGTTTATAAATATTTATTGCAATTTAAGAGTTTATTTCAATTTATGGTGAACCTATATACAGCAGTGTATGTATGTACATATTTATACTAGGCGTTTACCATCCACTTAACTGGTTTTTTCATTATATTACATGATTACATATTGTCTGAAGTTATTTTTTAAGTACTATCACATCAAGCTTTTCGTTCTTTTGAAAAATATTCTTACAGATTTCGAATCCTTATTTAAAAAGAACAGAAATTTATTCTAAAACAACTGTGTATTTATCTTTTAAGACACCGAAATCCTCCCAGCTCCACTCTTTGGGAGCCTATTTCCGCAAAACCCAGCCTTAGTGTATCTCTTCTCAATAAAAGAAAATTTTGTTTCGAAATTTCAAGTTTGTGGATGAAATAATTCAAAAGCGGAAATTTATATCATTAGTACCCCGCAATTCCTTTGGGATTCGGATTTCTTCTAAACCCGTTCTCGATAGATCTCTACTAAACAGAAGAAATATTTCTGTCAAATTTCAAGTCTGTAAGTCTCATAATTCTGGAGATTTCGTAAGAAATGCGGGAGAGGGTCACTTTTCTCATATCTATACATATATAGATACAAATATACTGCTATAAATATGTATCAGTATATATACATACGTTTATATACTGCTCCATATATTTATAGGTTGACTGTCAATGCCTTGAAATTCTTAAAGTAAAATAAAAGTATATAAACTTGATTTAAATATGGGGAAATAATGCCTATATTAGTTTAAAGGATATGCAAGCAAGATTAGTTATGTGTATACACCATGGTAATAGTTAAGTGAGCATACAAGCTGCAGTACATGAATATAGTCTGCGTTTCATTTTTTTTCTTCCAAATAGCACGTAGAAAATTGTAGTGTAATTAAGAATTTTAAGCTATTATATCACGTGGTTTTACAATTATCAGAACACAAACAAAATTTAATTGATGCTTATAATGACACAAAAAACGAAATTAGATAATACACGTCTAAAATAAGGCCATCAGGATGGCAGGAAACTTTCCCCCAAACGACTTCTTTTCAACAATTAAACGTTCAAGATATCTCTATCTGTACGTTCTTCGAACGATAATCGTCAAATTGTTTTGAGCGGCATCAATTTCTGTGCTATCCTCGAACAATATAAGGAAACAATTTTATCTACAGATATCCTCAGAAACTGTCAGTCACCTTCTAAAAGTTCAACTCTTACATTGCTTGAGCAAAATTAAAAGCGTCACCTATTTTAAATTAATCCATAAAAATACAAGACTAGTTTTCCCTGAAAACCATCCGAACATTCTGGAATAGAATAACTTTGTTTTCATCGTTTGCTACAACATTTTATCGAATGGTAAAAATGCTACAAATAGAATTCAGTAAGGAAGATAATTTAATCATGACAGATTTAATTCATACTCTGGCACACTTTAAGAAAGAATAAAAAGTTTTTTCAAAGAGAAACTTTGACAAGGGAAGATATATAGCCTTGGGTTTTTATTGCTTGTGAAACTCTTATTTTGACATTTGCATTGCTTAAAGTGAACAGTTTAGAACAAAATGTGATAAAATACAAACTTTTACTTTATTTACGAAGATTTCATCCAAATCGCTGAAAGTTTCAGCAAGACAATGTCGCTATTCATTGTAGCGAAAGCAAGAAGCAGGATTAGCTGCTAACACAGTTGATTTACAGATAAACCATTTCCCCGAACCTCAATCTTATGGAAATTCTTTCAAGACTCCTAGTTTGACGAATACAAATAAATAACTTGAAGTAGTACTCTATTCCTGAACTGAAGGCGACGATTGTGCATTCATGGAATAATTTAAATAAATCTACATTCCTCTTTCTAAGAATAGGGAAAGTAGAATGTTTAAGGGTATCCGAACTCGTTCAGAGTACTTTTCTAAAATATTATAAATGCTCTTTTATGACTCAATACCAAAAAATATTACTATTTAGCTATCAAAATTTAAAATAAATTACCTAAATTTTACAAAAATCCCAATTATAAGTGATTTTTTAGCAATATTTTTCAAAAACTTCAAAGCAGTTAGAGAAAAAAGTAATAAACATATATTAATAAAAGTATTACTAAAACAGATTAAATGCAGATATATAGAAAATGTACTAAAATTTTAATTTTTTATTAAAATTTGAAAATTTTAGAGCTGATTGAGTAAACATTATAAGAAATGTTACATTTTTTATGAGACCATTATTTAAATAACAAGCCATATCTCAAAATGTATTCATACAATAAGGAATATTTTAGTACATTCTCTAGAAAATAACATAAATATCAGGTTCAAAAAGTTTTATAGAAATACATTCGTGATATTTTGAGTTATCAGACTCGGCCTGATAGATTTTGAGCAATTTAAATGCCCATTCTGGTAGATCAAAAACCCACTTCCGGGTTTTCTAAATTTTTAAAATCGATTGTAACTTGGCCTCTAGGTAATGTAGAAAAAAAAATATGTTTCGTTAAGTCAAAAGATAGCTCTATTCAATAGAATAAAAAACAAAAATATCTGCTTTGACTGAATTTGGTCATTTTCAACGTGTTCGGATACTTTAATACCATCCCTAAAGAAGGGTGGTACCATAAATTATCAATGCGGTAAACCAATACTTATGTGTAAAACAGCACAAAACTTTTTTTTCTTAATTTTTTCGCTTATATATCAATGTAATTTAATCTATTGTAGCAATTTTTGAGTAAATTTTACTTTTATAGTTATTTAAAATAAATGGAAATGCTCACAGCGTATGTAACAAATAGTTTGTGATCCGTTTCTAGATGGACTTGTAAACATGTAGACCATTACATATTTATAGGAGAAAAGCAGCTCTCTCACTCATGATGAAATCTTCAGAAGTATTAGACCTGCAGACTTGACATTTCATCAGATGTTGCTTTTATAGAATAAAGATTCACTGCGAATTTTTTGGGAAAATCAGTCCCAAAAGGGGTGGTGGGTTGCGAGGAGTTGTGACGAGTTCTATTCTCGGTACTTCTACTAATCCTCTTGGGGAAACTATTCTTCAAATGTAATTTTTGGTTTAAAAACCGCTTTTCGTATAGATGACTTGATTTTGTGTGGAGGTTCATCATGAAATCTAGGAATAGTAGAAAGTGAATGGCGAATAGGAAGTCGTGCAGTTTAAAATTAATATTTATCTTAAAATCCATCTTAAGTTGTGGAAGGAAATAACAGTAAAGCTGTACCGAGCTATCATGGTTCCAGAAGGACTGGTCTAAGGAAATTTGACTTAAGTTAGGTCTTCTTGAATAAATTCATAAGTTAGATTAAGAATTAGGAATTAAGTTTACTCCCAAGGTTAAAAAATAAAGTTGAAAGGTATTCATAAAGTGTTAGATATAAAATAAACGAATCTTTTTTTAAGAACATGCCTGCTTCGTCACGCCACCCCACCCCCCTTGCACCTACGACCTCAGGGTTAATAGGCGTTATAAATAAAAATTCTGTATCTCAACAGTTAGAACCACATACTTGAAATTTGGCAAGCATGTCTATTTTGTTAAGTGAGGCTCCACAAAAATGAACTTTACAAAAATTCACTGTGGGGAAGAGGATTACGAGATTGTAAATATAATTCAATTTTCCTTTCAGAAATCACAAGAACATGTCCTTTTTAAATTAAGAGGTTAGGGTAGAAGAATGTTTCCCAATACAGTCGAACGCTTAACGTTAGAAGTTAGATATCATTGATTTATATAAACAGTACATATTCATGAAATACTGATTAAAATGACCGGTAACGTCAATAGTACATATACTGTTGTGGTGTTGTGTGTGTGTGTGTGTGTGTGTGTGTTGTGTGGTGTGTGTGTGTGTGTGTGTGTGTGTGTGTGTGTGTGTGTGTGTGTGGTGTGTGTGTGTGTGTTGGTGTGTGTGTTGTGTGTGTGTGTGTGTGTGTGTGTGTGTGTGGTGTGTGTGTGTGTGTGTGTTACTTTTACAAAGAAACGAGTAGAGTAATTTGACACTTGATAGGTTATCTTCGATTTTTTAGAACTGATTACTAGAACATGCCTTACATTTTTAACCAATACTTAGGATTGAAGAACACATTCAAGCTGTGTATTTCATTTTCCGAATTTCTCCATCGTCTCGTGAAAATTTTGGAGTATATTTTAAGTAAATGCAAAAAGTTTGTTTTATAATTACGCATTATAATGATCTTGGCAAAAGTAACTATCAGAAAGATAGATGTCATAAATTATCAGAAAGTGAAAACCAGAATTTTATTTTTTTATAGAGTTATAAATAATTGGAATTAATTTCAGAGTATTCTTAAAAAGAATTGAATTTTTTTTTTCTTTTCTTGAGGATAATATTCCTTATAATTGTTAAACTAATCAAAAAATATTATTCTTCAAAAGAACTGTGGATTATCAACTTTTATATTTTTGTTGTTGCTTTTATTGAATATCAAACGTCACTTTATTACTTTTCCTGTTATTATTATTATGTTCTCTTCCAAAAGTTTTAAGTTAAATATTCATGAGTGTTTGATTCTTTTAAAAGAAACAAATACTCTTTATTTCTATATAATTGAATAAGTAGCATTTTTTGTCCTATATTTTTAAAATGCTCTTTTATTCATTATACCATACTATTATATTGTATTAACATCCTCTTCAAATATGGGCCAGATGAATTTAAACCACATAAACAGATTTTAACTTATAAACACATATATTATTAAAAAGTAATTCCTTTTTTGTAAATTACTATATATTTGTTTTATATACATAAGCCATCAAAAAGAAATCTGCAAGGATAACGAGGAAAAACATTGTCCAGGAATACTCTGTATTTTCAACTTTAAAAAAT
>BMAO01031043.1:0-44075 GCA_019973975.1 Trichonephila clavata
TATCTATATCTATATCTATCTATTTATATATTATTATTATATTATTTATCTATATATTATTTTTATTATTATATTCTATTATCTATCTATCTATTATTCTATCTATCTATATCTATCTATCTATATCTATCTATCTATATCTATCTAATCTATCTATCTATCTATATCTATCTATCTATTATCTATCTATCTATATCTATCTATCTATATCTATCTATCATCTATCTATCTATCTTCTATCTATCTATCTCTTATCTATCTATCTCTATCTATCTATCTCTATCTATCCTATCTCTATCTATCTATATCTATCTATCTATATCTATCTATCTATATCTATCTATCTATATCTATCTATCTATATCTATCTATCTATATCTCTCTATCTATCTCTCTATCTATCTCTCTATCTATCTCTCTATCTATCTCTCTATCTATCTCTATATCTATCTATATATACATATAAAATATATTACACAATTATAATTAAGCATATATTCGAAACCATATGAATCCTAGAGTACGACATCCCATTTCAAAATATGAATGGTGAATAAAAATAATGAGAATCCAACACTTTCAAACGAAATTAAAATTGTATAAGATAAAATTTATAAAATATCCAAGTGCAACCTCGGATTTAGGACCGATAAGTGGGGTTAAACTATTTTGATGGCGCCAACCTTCTCCCCCTATTGCAACTTGGTAAATTAATCTGAAAATATCCAAATTCACAAAAATTTAAAAATTTAAAATTTAAAAAAATATTTTCAATACCTAAAAAATTAAACTATTCGCCATTGCATTCTGAAAGATATAACATAAAAATTTTAAAATGATAAGACAACTAAGTGCATAATAAAACAACCATAAAACATCAAAGATCTTTGAAATGGTTGTATAGAATGAAAAACCCTCAAAAGTTTGAAAATTCAAATCAAGAATGTAGTATATTCAAAAATTAAATACCTAACAACATCAAAACAGATTACATTAATCATCAAAAAAAAAAACTCACCCCAAATTATCCTATTAATAAATGAAATCGATGAACGGTATTTCAATTTCTTAAAAAATTTTCATTTCTCCTACATTATTCACTACTCCCACTAATGCCACGTTATAATCCAAAAGATCCATATTCTTACATTCGAGTTTAAATATTTAATATTAGATGCAAGCCAGATTGCATTCAAAAAGTTTTTTGATTGGTCATAAAAAATTTTTTTGGTTGGTCACTAAGAATTTTAAGGTATAGTCATGTAAACGTTGGTCTGTGTGTGTATCAAAATGTAACCTGTATGTGGAATGCACATATTCTTCATAGCTGGACCACTAACAAGCTGACTTTGTGGACCTAATGTTGTGTGGTGGATCTGTGCATTTCGCAAAACTTATCGTGGAATCTGTCGCAAATTGCCAATTTTTATGAGTTTAAAAAGATTTTTAAGAAATGTTTTTGATCTATGTATGATTTCAAGAAGTTGATGGGATAATCACCCTGTATGCAATTAAATAAAAATTTCTGAATGTTCTTGAACTTATCAATATTATGTGTAGTTAAATTATTATTTTTCATCAAGAAATTTAAAATTATGTTTCTAAATATTGATATATGTATGCAACTATTGAAGTTTGGGATCTTTATAACATTAAAGTTAAATGCATCCATTTTATCATAAATATTGCTATATAGTTTGTTGTCAATGATATGTAAATCTAAATCTAAGAATTCAACTTTGTTCGAGTTAAAATTTGTCTGCATCAATTTTAAATAATCCGGATAAAAATCAATGTTAGGTTTAAATTCCCTGTCGGACCAATAACAATTAAATCATCTATATATCTCAACAAAAGGCATGATGGATCATCTCTTCGACCTGTTTATATATATATATATATATATATATACTACCTAGCGCTATTTGCAATTGAGATTAACGATATTGTTGCACGTATGTGTGCTGGTCATTTTTTATCTTTGAGTATTTACTTAAATATTGAGTTATTCTCTTCCAGTTAAAATGAGCGTGATTCATTGAGTATACACAGGACAACTTTCATAAAGGGACTTTGGTCAAAAAATCCGAATGAAACGATGACAATTAAAATCTTAAAAGGTAAAGTTGATATTTCACCTTGTGTCTTTGTTCAACTGTGACTGTGGCTGCCGCGTATAAAAGAAGAGAAGTACCCTCTTCCATTTACTTTTCAAGTTATATAAGAAAATTTAGTGAATGTGCTAGCCGAAAATTATAAAATGGCCAATTTTTAATGTAGTTTCAAATATTCTTAAAAAAGAAAATATTAAAAAAATTATGCTATTATAAACAATGTATTATTTTCAAATAAGTTTTTACTTAATTCCAATAGATTTAAGTATCGAAAGAAAATTAATATCAGATACTTCTTTTTCCAAGCGATTTAGTTTGTATTTTAAATGTGTTAGGACTTACTAACGGTAGTAAAGGATAATTTTTTAGTAGAATTTTTATCAAATTTAAATGAATTACAGTTACTCTGATTTCAATGATGAATTTTCTGCTCGCCGAAGCGGAAAAAAATCCGATATCCCCCCCCCTCACACACACACTGCAAGAACGTCAGTATTCAATCGAAATATCTGTTGATGCTTTCAAACCTTCATTTTATTTTGCTTACAGACATATCGGAAATTCAATGCGTAAGTTTCGTGGCCAAGAAATTAAAAAATTCTAAAGGATATCCTAGCGTTTTTTACCTTTATTCATGACCATACTGTAATTGATGGAATTAAAAGAGCTGAATTCTTACAAAGTCAGTAAACAAGAGTGGGATTGATTTCTCAGTTTTTATTTCAAAGTCCTTTTACAAGAAAAAAAAACACGTGAAAATGTTGCCATTTTTTAGAACAAACGGTACCATCCATTATCTCACTAATTACTGAAAAAGAATTTTTTCCCCCAATTATTCCACAAAAGCTGTGTCTCTATCATTTCTTTTTTCAAATTTTAATATCATTTATTCCATTCTTGGTCATGATAAGTTTAAAATATATCTCAATAGATTTAACATATGCCATTCCAAACTTTATGACTGTAATGTTGGCAGGGAGTAAAGTGTTGAACATCTTATCCATTTTTGGTTCAAAATTAAAAACGAGAAGATGTTTGTAGGTTTAACAACAAGCTCTTAAAACCAAGTGGTGTCCGAATCTTTTCAACTTGTTTGTTGTAAAGCTACACTGACGTTATTTTATAACGTACTTCCTTGATTTGATTTTGTAATTTTTTTTACGGGTTTTATAACTTCATTGTGTGTGTGCTTTGCTTATGTAACTTCACTGATTTGGTTTTGTAACATAGTTGTTTGATTTTTAATTCCATTGATTAGTTTCGTAACTTTTACTTGGTTATTTGTCCTGTTTTGCTTGTTTTACTCACTGCTGTAAATACCGTGAATTCTTGTGGTGCACGAAAACTATTTTATCTGTTTTCAATAAAAAGTTGCGACTCTGATATGAATGAAATAAAGTGTTTAGCACATGACTATGAAGAATCATTTGTTTTGTTTCTGTAGATAAATTAAAACCAAAAAATAATATTTGTAAAAATTTTTATCGAGGGTCAAGCAATAGGTTTCTGTATACACAATAAAATTTTATGATGTGACTACTTTCACGTTTAAAAGTGTTGGTTAGAAGAATTTCGGTATCATTTAAATGCATTTGAAATTCATATTCAGTTAAGAAGATACATTATGTCAAAGTGAATTCCTTTCTGATTATTATTATGCAATAAAAGAATTCGCAAATACATCCTTTGCAATTTTCTAAAAAATTTTGTTATTTGAATATTGGGCTAATTTTTCTCTTATTAGGAAGATCCAGAATAGATAAAAAGTATTTTCTAATATATTGATGTCTCTTCAATACTAAAAACCACAAAATTATTCAATCCTACAACTCTATGAGCTATCATATGTGTTTAATAATTATATGTCTCATGTTTGAAACTTCTTAGTATATGTTATTTACTTCTCAAATTTAGCATTTATAACTTCTTTCATGTTTTATGTAGCGACAGGTTTTATGTAAAAATAATTACGAAGGGAAAAAATTTAAACTTGGGTCAATTTTTATCGTCAAAAATAGAGAGAGAAAGTATATGTTCTACTCATTAAATACTTTTAAATGTATGTCTTTACATTCTTGCTTAGCAAGAATGTGATAAAAACATTCCAAAATTAACAAGAACATATACGAATTTCACTTGATTTCAATATATAACCCACAAAATTCGTGTTTTTCTGAGGAGTTGATAAAAAAAAACTTGAAGAATTTATCCAAAGATATTTTTTAAAACATGTCAATTTTTTTTAATCTCCCGATTTCCAAATTTTGTATGTATGTAAAGCTTAGCTTAAAGTTAGCTTAAATAAATTTTAAAAAATTACAGCACATGGTAAAAGCTACGTTCTTCAAAAATCTTCCCAAAACAAGTTGTTCGAAGTATACAAAATGTTCATTTCAATCTACACATCTGTTTATAAATTTATTGTGCATTTTTTTTTGTTGTCTAGGAAAAGACGCTGAGAAGCATCCCATTTATAAGGGCTGATGAACATAGTCTTCGTACGGATGAATGATACTTTCACACACACACAAGGTCAATAATGAATATAATCTATATGAACCAGAAAGCTTGACATAATAAAAACCAATTACTAGATCTGCTTATAATTGTAAAGGAAGAGAGAAGTTTCAAAGAGAAGTTAAGTCGTCGTCACTGGAGGCAGTTCCAGAAGACAGACAAATTCTCATGAATTACTTGATCGGATTCAGAAGGGAAGCAGCAGGCAGTAATCTGCTTACGTTATCAGTACTTCGACTGTTAAGAAAATGATTGGAAGAAGAAGATACGCTATACATTTTAGAAGTGCCGAGTGAAGCTAAGGAGATATTGGCAAGCGAGGATAAAGCAACCATCTCAAGCGTTGGAGGTCCCCCACTTCCTCCAAGTGGTTGCAGCACGTTTCAAGGTGTTTTGGATCCGATTCTATTCCAAGTCCAATTGGCCGAAAGTGGCTTACATTCCTGGTACCGGCACTGTTGAAAATATCGTCCTTTATTCAACAATAACAACACTTTAATTTACGATGCTTTTAAGTAGAACTGTGGAGTGCCACAAAGTCGTATTTTCTGATAAGTCTCGTTTCGGTTTGAGGAATGATATTTGCTATGTATGAGACTGGTGTGGACGGGGTATTAAATAACGCCATATCATGTAAAATATGGCTCGCGAAATCCTCACCTACAATAATTAGTAAAGCCTGGTCCGTATTGATGGCACTATTAACAGTTCAACGACATGTAGATAGTCCACTGCGGTACTCTCCTCAATATGTTGCCTTATGTCAGTTTTCAGCAGGATAATGTTTAACCGTATATGTTATACATTGTTAAACAAGCTCTGTAAGCTTGTTAACAATGTTCTATGACGGGTTTTTGCCCTTTTGCCTTCCACGGTGACTCTACAAACTATTGACTCTAGTGTTGTCACTCACTGTATTATACTCACCATTAAATGTATGGAAACTTTTTGTTGTTGTTCTTTGAAAAGAGTTTACGGTTCTCATTTCAACTCTATGTTATAATAAACGCACGGCACCAAATGTGAGTTCAGATAATCACTTATTGTTCGATCTTGTCTCTCTTGTAACTTTCTAACATGAGTTCCTGCTGTTGTGTGTTTACTGTTGCTTAGTATACTTGAGATGAAAAAGCGCCACAAATTCTCTCTCATACTTTTTATGGTGAATTTAGATTTAATTTATTTCACATGTTATGCTTTTTAAAAAAATACACTTCGTCAAATAAATTGGAGAAGCACATGGATTTTACAAAATTAGCAAGTATTTCTTCTGTTTACTAACGTAAGACAAAACATTCATGGTAAAAAAGGTGCAAAAAACAGAAGAAGCAAACTGCATATGAAAATCAACGTTCATGACGTCAAAAACCAAGAAAAGGATGTAAGTGCCGAAATCGTGATTTTCTACAAGTGGTTGTTTTTTTTCGTGTCAGTGGTGAAATTCAACCTTTCTGCTGTTGTTTTGAAAAGGTATGACAGGAAAATGTCACGATAACGTGATTTACCGGAATCCATGGCTTGGCGTATTATTGTGGGACTAGAATCTGGCAAAGAACTGTAACGGTAGCTGTTGGAGTAGCAAGAAGTGTCATAACTAGAATGTAGAATCGATTATTTAAATAAAGGCATGCTCTATGTCGACAGGATAAGGTCTTCCACATGTTACCACTCCAAATAATGACCGAAGTATCCTGTAAACTGCTTGTCGAGACAGAACAGCCAATGCGACGTAGATTCAAAAACAGTTTCTTTTGGAAACAAGACGAAGGGTGTTAAACCAAATGATCTGAACATCGAGATTGGATGCAAAGTAATTGTAGTTAAATTCTGTTTACAATCGAATCTGGATTCAGTTAGAGTCTGATGCAAACGTATTTTGGTATGGCAAGAAAGGGGCATTCGAAATAACCCAATATTAGTTCAGGAATGATCACAATATAGACTAGGTGGTTTGATGGTATGGGCTGGCTTCGGCATAGGCAGATGTATTAACCTGCATATAATACGATATGGCAATTTGACGACTCAAAAATATGCAGATGCGATCCTGAGACCCCCAATCTGGTTCTTACGCTGCAGCCATTGGTGATTTGTTTCTTCCAATGCAGGATAATGCCATACCTCATGCAGTTTATCTCATGGAGAATTATCTTGAAGCTGAAACAATGCATCATATGGAGTGGCTAACATGCTAACTTGACCTTATTTCAATCAGGCGCGTTTGGGATACAATCGGACGACATTATGCTGAAAGACTAAGGCCTCCTGTTACTCCAAAACTAAGAGATCTCATTTCGTCAAGATGGGAACAGTATTCCCTAAAGTCTCATCGATAACTTCAAAGCATCCATGCAAAATAGGTGTGTGGCAGTCTTAGCAGCTCGGGGGCACCACACACCATTTAAAACATCATAACAAGCATTTTTTTGTCATTTACTAGTAATTAAATTGTTGCCCTGAAGTATAATTTCATGTTCTTTATACAATTAAAAAGAATTAAAGATCCCATACAATTGCTCCCCCCCCCTTTTCTTCTGTATTGCTTTTTGTTACGCCTGTATTCTCCATTTTATGCCCATACGTGGCTATCACACAATGATTTCTTCCTTTCTCTACTTGTTCCTCTAATTTTTTTAGAAGTGTATGTTAAGATTACCGGAATTATACTCAAGACCATTTATTTCTGTTTGGAAGAATTTTAAATCGAAAGAGTAATAAATACTAAAACTGATTCAAAAGAACCGAAAAAAAGAAAAAGATTGCTGCACATAGAAGTGCCAAAACTTATGAAATACCCTCTAATATATTTGCGTATAACCTCCTTTGTCTGGTGAAATACACAAACTCATGTGGCATTGAAGTCATTTGAAGTCCTCTGAAGAAATATTCAATCATAATCTCTACAGTCCTCGTCGTCCATAATTGTCTGAGGCTCAGCCAATGAGGAATTTTGTACACGAACTGATCTTTCGATCATATCTCATACCATTCATGATCGAGGTTTAGAAATCGACGCGGTTAGTCACTCTCTAAAATTGCTCAGTATGTTTCTCAATCAACAATCAATTCAGTCTGTTTCAAACTAATAGTGATTGAATTTGGCTAGATGACATATCATGTTATCATTTTGGAAATATCAATCGTTGCTTAGGCACATGAAGTCAATGAATGGATGAATATATTCTCTAATTGCTGAACATGACCATTTCTGGTCAAATATTGATTCAGTTCGATCAATAGGCCCAGAGAGAGTACATGGCATATAGAAACAGTCTTAAATCTTATGGAGCCCCTAACGACTTTGACAGTTCCACGTTGATAACTTAGATTCTTGACCTCGTTGGATCAGTGTTCCACTCGTGTTTCAAACATGTTTTATTTGAAACAGAAAAATATTGAAAAATAATTTATAAAACTGAGGTTGAGCACAACTTCTTACTTTGAAAATCTGAGAAATTTTTACTAAAATTAGACAAAGTTTGCTGATTTCCGCAAAGCTTTTTTCATAAATAAACAAAAAGGAGAAATAATAATAAATATACAGGTTTTAATAACAAAGTCTAACATACAAAAATACATATCAAATACTTATTTTTAAATTATTTTCGAATAAAATTGTGACTGTTGTTATATAGTTGAATCTTTGACTTTACAATTTGTGAAAAAAACGTGCCTTGGAAAACAATATTTATTTTACTTTAAAATAATGCAGCGCTTTCGTAATTTATGGAAAAATCTCACTATAATCACATTTTTCATTTCCCATTTCTGAGTTAACTGAACAGTTGTTTCCAGTATCGAGCATTGAGCAAGGATTTTAAACACAATTGTGTTTTATTGTTAGCTTAATTTCTAAATGACACACTAAGTCTTTAATGGATAGTTCTTTTATTTAAGAAAATTCATAATGTAGTTTCTATGCTATTCAAATTCTCATGTTTTTAATTTATAAGATAACAAAAAAAGTTTATAAAAGAGCAGTTATATATTGAAGGAAGCGGAAAATATTTGCAAAGATTTAAATTTTAATTATTTTGAAATTCCGTCTTAAAAATTAGCCTCACCTCCTGGTGTAGTACAAATATTTTGATACTTTTTTATTTTTTGATAAAAACTTTATAGATTTTCTTCATTTCAAATCTGCTTTTCTGTATAATATCAATCAATAATTAGCAGTACAAAATGAGAAATAAATTTTCATGATTAATAATTAAGAAATCAGCTTACAAAGAATTTACATAAAAATTCTGCATATCTTCCTGAAAGTTAGCTCACACTAAAAATGCACAGAATCTAAAAGAACGTTTGGTAATCAGCAATAAAAATTCTCACAAGGTTCTAATAATTGGATAGCAACAGAATTAAAAATATAAAGGAGGAACAACTCTGATAAAGCAACTTTTCATTGTCAAGGGCAAATGTTCTAGGTCACCAAGAAAACAAATGCAGTTCTCTCTACTCTGCTTTATAGATATAAATTTAAAGAGGCAATTAGGTGTATAGTAATGAAAAATTAAGAAGAAATTTGAAAGCAATCATTGCAAATGCAAAGAGCATTTTGGAAGGACACGTGAAATCAAGGGTTTTGATCCGCTACATTTGCACATGATTTTTTCCTCGTGACATGATTTTTTATTAAAATTTTATTTTTATTTTATATTTAACACAATATTCTTAAACGTGATTTTCTCAAATAAAATAAGAAGACGTATATGTAAGTAATAAGTATTTTGATTAAAAGGGATTCTTATAGCTCAAATGTTTTACTTAAAAATTATTATACTATTCAAAAATTGATAAAGTTCATAAAAAATATGAAATTACGCATATTGGTTACTTTTAATTATTTATATTTCGAATTCCGGTATGTTAAAGGACCCTTTAGTTACTCAAGTCTATTTACTTTACACTGCTTCAATCTATAGTCTTCGTACAAACCTTAAAAAATCATTTTAATCAATTCTTTTCTCTCATGTATTTGGATTAGGAGTGATCAAAACTTAATTATAATTGATATTAATTTACGAAGTAGGATTCAAAAGTTCCCGGACTGAGTCTATAACTTAAAAAAATATTATTAATGAAATTGCCGAAACACATCCTTCTTCTAAATAAGATCCTTGAGTAACAAGCAATTTTTGCCATAGCTTGCAATTGTCATTGAAACACTTCTGGAAATCCATTTTTAGCCACATGTCCTTTAATTCAACTCTCGATGCATTTTTAACTTAATTTGCAGATGAAAATCTATGACACTTCAAGCGACGTCTTAGTTCAGAACATCGGTTGAAATAGCAGGGATCTAGATCAGGGAAGTATGGATGTGGGGGACCGAGATGTGACAAAACAATTTTTTTTGTTTTGTTTTTACAAAACACTCAGTGACGAGGAGGGATCGATGTGCTGGAGCGTTGTCATGCAAAAGCACTCGTGTCTGTTCAGCCCATAGTTTTGGTTTCGTCTTTCAGATCGACTCACGCAAATGACGCAGGATGTCTACATAGAGTTCTTTGTTCACAGTTAGTCCTTCAGGGATAAACTCCAGATGCACAATATCCTGTGTATCGAAGAACACCTCTAGCATGACTTTCCTTTTAGAGCGGAATTACTGCTTGAGTGGTCATTTCCACGTTGCCGATGCTTTTTTGGATTGCGGGTAATATAGAAAACTCCTTTTCTGTTCTCCAATGACAATTCTGACTAGTAGGGAAGGATCTTTGTCAAAAGCCGGGAGCTCCAGCCGTTGGAACTGCGCATTCAATAGGTGTATATAAAGAGCGATTTTCAATCTGATGTTAAAAATTTCTGTTGCATTTCTAATGCGATATCTCCCTTCAGGCTGTAACAATGCCTCGCCGAACATTGCAAGTAGATGTCAGAGTTTGGAAGAATTCGTTCGATTGAATTACAAGATTCTAGTTGGACGAAGCGAAGAATCGCACGATATCTGGGTCGAAGTGATACGGTGATTAGACGATGCTGGCAAGAGTGATCAACAACGGTTGATATCTCAACGGCGGCGGCAGAACGGCAGCGGTCATCTGAGGGCCACCACAGAATGGGAAGACAGAGTGATTTTCAGAACAGTTGTCACAGCATCAGATTCGTCGTTCTCACCTATCGACCGTGTGTCCCACACACATGTATCCAACATGACCCTCTACAGGTAACTGAGAGGGCCATGAAATTTACGTTCGCGCCTACTGTTATTCCGCTTACTTCTTTCGCCAGTACACCGTCAAATCCAATTGCAGTTTTCCTGGACTCAATCAACGTGGAGCTGCACTGACTGAGGACGTATAGTTTTAAGTGACGAGTCCCGTTTCCAACTGTGTGCTGACCACAACCACAGATGTGTCTGGAAATGTCCAGGGTATCGTGGAGATACTGCCCTGACTATCGCATTCTACAAAGGCCCACAACAGGGCTTTATGTTCTGGGGTGCCTTCTCCTTTGGTAGGCGGACCCCTTTTGTAGCCATTTCTGACACAAACAACACAGCGGTTTGTCGACGAGATCCTACGACCGGTTGTGTTACATTTCCTTTCGCGACACCCAGGATTTACTTTTCAACGTGATAGAACCGACAACCCACAACACCTGCTGCTATTAATTGCCTTCAAGTTTGCCCTACACTTCCATGGCCAGCTAGGTCCCTTGATCTCTTTCTCATAGAGCACATTTGGGACGTATAGGAAGACAATTACAACCATCCTGGAAAGTTGACAATTTACCTTAACAGTTGAATACAATTTCGCACTAAATTCCGCAGGAAATAATCATTCAATAGTTTGGAAATTTTTTTTCGACGTATGTTGTTCACATCCAGCAATATTTATCGCAATGAAACCAATCCTTCTTAGTGAGCTGTTATTTTTCTTTTGTTATACAGGGTAGTCCCAAATTCATGGTACAAACTTTAAGGGTAGATACAGGACATTGCCACAATCATTTATTGTACAGGAATGTAGGAGTGCAAGTGATGTGGCGAGGTGCAAGCAGAGGAAATAAAAGAAAAGAGAAATACAGTTATAGGTTGGTTTAGTTGCCGGTAGGGGCAGTAGGTGTCTAGCCGCAGTTTAATATGATGCATCTCAGTAAGGTAGGAAGTGGCCAACCCACGGGACACGTGCTACAGTATGGCATGGCGGAGTTATAACAGTGACACGTGCAGACTTATTGAAAAATTTGAAAAAATAAATAAAAATAATGGTTTTTTTTTTAACAATTTTATTAAAATGCGTTTGTTTCAGAGGAGAAAAAAACATCAAAATTTATATTAGAAGCATCCTTAATTATTTGAATTACAGTAGAAAATTATCATATAAATAATACTTCTTACTTGTTGTGTGCGCTGATCTTCTTGCGAGATTTTCGAATTTGAGGAAGCGTGTCTTAAAATATCTGGAAGAAAACAATGAGTTGTCCGGGGAGTATTTGCTTCCCAAGAATGAAGACTGGCTATAGGATAAAGCTTTTCTTACCGATATTATGGGACATTTAAATCTAAGCTTACAGGGAAAAGATTGCATTTTACTCCTACTCTAACTGGTCTTATAAATTTTGTAAGCAAACTTTTGACCTTTATTTCTATTTTGAAGGAAAAAACAGGTCAATCATTATTAACTACCTACCAAATTTTATAATTGTCCCAGCTATAATAGATTTAAAAATTTAATATTCATTTTCCAGGATTCATTCAGTGCTAGGTTGGATGATTTTCAAGATTCAAAGACGATAAAAAACTGCTGATCTTTTCAAAAATCATTTTTCAATTTCTCTACCAGAGGTTAATTGTTACCCACCTGAAGTCCAAATCGAAATTATTAACCCAAAGCACCATACTAGACTTGAAAGAAAATATAAGGAATTTATTTCAACTAAAGTGATCCAAATTATGTTGAATGTTGGAAATTTCAACCGATAGACAATTGTCCAGATATACACTATTTGACTGGCAGATATTGTTGAAGTTTTGGATCAATGTAAGTTTGTGAATAAATGTTTTCTGTTACCTACATAACGTTTATGAAACCATAAAATCGCTCAAAATTAACTGATATATACTTAAGACAACCTAATTTTTTTAGCATTTTCATGGACTAATCGTAATATAGATGACTTGGCAAAAAAGCTACAAATTCAAAAGCCACATTAAGCAAGCACTGTCTGTTTAATAATAAATTAGAATTAAATGTTTAAAATTACACATTTTTATTGTGTACCTAAAAAGGTTTATAAAAATTAAGTAAAAAATTTATTAATAATAAAACCTAAGTATTTATTATATTATTTTTAAATTATCACACTACTTAGACTTAAATAAAAAAAATATGCAATTTGCGTAAAAATCGCACAAGTCAATAAGTAATATTTTCTTATCTTTATATATATATATTTTGTTCGTTTCAAATGGCACGTATAATGATTTAATATCAGATTGTGGCACCCTTACTAAAAAGGATGGCTACTCCTGCAGTGGGGGAAAGGGCCATTCACAATTGTGCTGACGTTCACGATGGGAGACTTTACTTATACTGAAAATGCAGGCATGCTTTACATGTACGGCCATGTAAATGGAAACGGCGGAGCTGCGCTACGAATGTACCACGCACAGTTTCCTGATCGACTAATGCCGTATCACAGAATTTTTCTGCGGTTACAACGTCAACTGCGTTAACACATTTGTTCCACGTCACCAGACATGAGGCTGGTCGACGAAGAGCTTTACTTAGTCCAAGCCTGAAAGAAAGTATCTTGAACGTTGTGGATGATAGACCCAAGTTAAGTACAAGAGCTGTTGCTCATCACGTGTGAGTCATCAAACCGTTTGTAGAGTGTTCAACAAAAATCGCTTACATCTCTTCCAATTTTTCGCGAGTACAAGCTTTGAACCCAGCAGGCTACTTTCTCCGACTGCCAGCAGGTGGTACAGCAATGTGAGCTGCAGCTGGACTTCATAGTTAATGTGCTGAACAGTTATGAAGAGTTATTGTAAACATTAACGCTTGTCAACGTTGCTTTCAATAAACACTTTGTCTTTCCTTTCATCTCTTTTTTTTGTTTGTGCCTCACGCGTCACTTACGGCCATACATTCCAAAACAGTAAATGGTTGGTACAAAAGTCTTGTACTTACCCTTAAAGTTTATACCATAAATTTGGGACCACCCTGAAGAACGTATTTTGTCCACTAGTATCAATTAAAGAGGAAGTAAAATATAAGTAAGATATTATTTCTTAACTTTATTTCAAGAATAACTTCTGAACATTCAAGCGATTCGAATAAGTGTCAAAAATATTTAAATAATAGAATAAACCTTGCTTAAAAAGTTGAGGGAAAAACAGTTTCTCATATTAAAAATGGACAATGAAATGCTAATGGTATAACAACAAGATAAAAGTTTAAAAAGAATATTAGTAAAATATTTAATAAAATTTGATAATTTTTTCCAAAATAATCTTTTTTTCTTAAAACA
The DNA here is from genome assembly GCA_019973975.1 of Trichonephila clavata. Taxonomy (NCBI): domain Eukaryota; kingdom Metazoa; phylum Arthropoda; class Arachnida; order Araneae; family Nephilidae; genus Trichonephila; species Trichonephila clavata. The sequence continues at coordinate 14,109 of BMAO01031043.1, forward strand.
AAAAGCACTGAAAGTTTTTCTGTTCCTTATAATTACATTTCTTCCTAAGAAAAATTAATTCGCAATTCCAAAAAAACTAGCAAAAACAATTTGTGGAAGCCTGTAAACGATAATAGAAATTCCAAAAACGTTTTTAATTTAATATAATTCATAATCATTTTACAATCACTCTGATTTCATGACAGTTCAAAATAATTTTTAATCACCCAAGTTTTATAATAAATAAAAATAATCATGAAACCCTTCATACACGCACACACAATTCATATGAATTTTTAATCATTCGTAATATTTTTAAAAGCTTATTAGTAAAATGTTAAATTATTTCCTTTTTCTTCTTTTTTAGTGTCCCCAATGACTGAATTGAATGGAAATAAAGCTATGGATTATATAACTTTTTATTTAAAGAAAAGAAACTTAGTACCTGTTTAAAATATTTACATTAATGAATTCTTCAAAAAAAATCATTAAACAGGTCTATGCTTTGCTTAAAAGTATGTTATTTTAATGTAAGTGGATCACTTGCTTTAGTTCTTATACATGCAGGAAAAGGAGAATATTCCTCTATCAGCTGGAAGTTCATTCCTAATGTTTAGCGATTTTTGATAATATCTATTTAAAATGTTTGTTAAATTTCAAACAGTGACAAAGATGAATTGCAGATATAAATGTGACTTATAGAGGAAAAACATAGCTGGTAATAAATTTTTGCTTTACTTATCAATATAAAAGAGTGTATTGGAGCTTATTAAATAAATGAATAGTTTCTTAGACTGTGAATGCTTTCTTTATATATATATTTTATGTGCACATAATTTGGATTATGATAATAATGAAACAGTTAATTGCATCCACTTGATAATTATAGTTCAGGCATATTTTTCACCTTTTTTTATTTATAATGATAAATCAATATATAATGATATTTGTCATTTATTTCTGATATCACAAAATTCTTAAATTATGAAGTACTATTGCCTATAATTTTAGAAAAAAGATGCCAGAAAAGGAATGAATATGTATAGATACGAGTCTATAACACGTTGTACATGAATGGTTTTATAAGTAATATTCATGATTTAAACTTATTTCCATAATTTATAATCTGAAAAAAGAATCAGTGGTAATAATTTGTTGTTACTTTTTCCACCCGATCGACAGTAACATCAGATCGAGGCCCACAAAGTTCATTTTGGAAAGAGAGGCAAGATTACATCTTTCGTTAGACGCAGCTTTGAGCACCATGCAGGTGACAGAACGATTTCACTAATCTAATCTAACTTATTGACTAAATTGTCAATTAACAATCTTTAATTATTTAACAAAAAATCGTCGAGAAACTCTCGATTAGCTCCCAACTACTTTCCGCTAATCACTAACTACTAACTTCTAACTCCTAACCCCTAACTCATCGTACCTAAAAGTTAATGCTTAAATATCATTCTTCATTTACATAAACCATGTCTTCTTCTTCGGGTGAAAGTTTTCAAAGAAAAATATTTAAAAGAAATAGTTTTTACCAATAGGGTTAGTAGGAGACGCGCGGATAGACCAGTTACATGTTTAACGAGTATAATACAGCATACATTTCAAAATACAGTTCGTCATTAGTGCATTACATTTCTATAGTGTGACACTAATTGAAATAAACTACTTTAAAAGACAAAACATATGAAAAAATATTAATTCTTTTGTGTCTAGCGTCATTTATTTAATAATTATTAAAAATATGAAAATATGTTTTTCTTGCAATTAAGGTGCAACAGAGAAATCTTTGCAATCAATAATAAAAAGTCACTAACTAAAAAACCTCAATGATTTCTTTCAAGAGCTAAGGTGAGATTACAAGATAATCATTGTTTTCGTTTTTATGTCTTTGCACTAATAATGAAATTAAAGTGAAAGTTAACGACAAAATCACCAAGCTTGTCTATTAATCTTGAAGTGCCTTTGTCTAATATGACAGAAATAGGGTCTAAATTTAAATACTTTTTCTTAATGAAAATGTCTTAATACTAATATATATAAAGGGTAGTCCAGAATTCATGGTACAAACTTTAAGGGTAGATACAGGACATTGTGACAATCATTCATTGTATGGGAATGTATGGGTGCAAGTGACACGGTGAGGTGCAAACAGGGGAAATAAAAACAAAGATTAATGGATTTATCGGATGGTTGTGTTGCTGGTAGAGGGCGGTAGATGCCTAGCCACCGTTCAACATGATGCATCTCAGTAGGGGAAAGCGCCATTCGCTCTTGTGCTGACGTCTACGATAAGAGACTTTATGTATGCCGAAAAAACGACATGCATTACATGTACAGCCGTACAAATGGTAACGTCAAAGCTGCGCTACAAATGCACCTTGTGCAGTTTCCTGATCAACGAATGCCGGATCAAAGAAATTTTTCAGCGGTTATATCGTCAATTTCATGAAACATGTTCGTTCCACGTTACTAAATATGATGCTGGTCGACAAAACGCTGTACTCAGACCAAGCCTGAAAGAAAGCATCTTGAACTTTGTTGCTGATAGACCCGAGTCAAGTGCAAGAGCTGTTGCTCATCACGTAAGTGTGAGTTGTCAAACCGTTTGTAGAATTTTAAACGAAAATCGCTTACACCCCTTCCATTTTCAGCGAGTACAAGCTTTGAATCCAGCAGACTATCCCCTTCTCCAGAACTTCGGCCAGTGGTTTGTACAGTAATGTGCGCTTCAACCGGACTTCATAGCTCATGTGCTATTTACAGATGGGGTAACGTTTTCAAGGAGGGGGGGGCGGGTCTCTAATGCGCACAATTCCCATGTGTGGGGATTGCCCACACATGCGTATCCACAACAATTCTGTATGAATGTAGGGATTAGTATTGTCAACGACTTTTTGATTGGCTTATTTTTGCCACTGATGCGACTTAATGGCGAATGTTATCTTATTTTTCTGGGTGTTACCAGAACTGATACAGGATGTTCCGATCGCATTTGGTTTCGGCATGATGGAGCGCCAGCCCACTTCAGCACTCACGTGCGCACTTACCTGAATGCCACGTTTGGAGCGTGGTGGAGTAATCGAACCTCGATTACTTTTTATGGGGACATCTGAAGATTCTTGTTTATATGACTCAAATTGATTCAGATGAGGATTTCCTTTCTCGAATATCCGAACCTGCTGCACGTGGGCGTGAAATACCTAGCATCTTTGAACGTGTTCGCCAATCGCTCCACCGACGCTGTCAAGCATGTATCGTTACTGGTAGATGCAATTTTGAACAGATATTGTAAACATTACAATTATCAACGACGTTTTAAATAAACACTTCGTTTTTCCTTTCGTCTCTTATTTTTTGTGTTTGTGCCTCACCACGTCACTCGCGCCCATACATTTCTATACAATAAATGATTGCTACAATATCCTGCAACTACGCTTAAAGTTTGTACCTTGAATTCGGGACCACCCTGTATTTGGATTTAACTAATATATAGAGAGAGAATCGCCATTCAGTAGAATTTACTTTTCATTTGTTATTTGTGAATCAATCCATTTTTTCTTCATATATTACCATTTATACATTGCCTTGGATCTAACAGTGAGTGAATTTTTAACTTTCCATTTTAAAGGAGAAAACTAGGTATTCAATGAATATTTCTAATTTTAAGGGTATATAAGAGTAAAGGATATACATATATATATATATATATATATATATATATAATATATATATATATATATATATATTCAAGGAGATTTAATAACTTAGGTTTTTTTTCCTACTTAAAAATGTGTTCTTAGCTAAATTTTTCGTTTATTTATTTTTTGATGTACCGAATGTAGCCTTAACTGCAAATATTTTTGTCAGAATTGTATTAGAAACTTTGCGGAGTACAGTACCATTTTATTAAAAAACTAATGTTATTAAATGTTAACTTTCTTTGAACAAGGTAAACCCCAAGTTTCATATGAAAGTTTTATACTTTCACAACTTTGTTCACACGATTGATAATTTTCTACGCCTCAAATATTTTTGCTTCAACCCGATTACTTTTGATCTATAGCTTTCTCTTTTTATTTGCTGAGTGGTAGTGTAAACACTGGGGGTAATGATCAGTGCCCAAGATCATGAAAACTGAGATGGACACATATGCCTTAGGTTTCTACCGGCTGTTGCACCACTGAGTTGAGAGGTTTTCTCCTTTAAAATAACTTTTTCACATGTAAAATTTTTTATGCAACTATTGAGTAAAAAGTATCTGAAAAAAAAACATTTTATTATTCCTCAACTTTCTGAGAAAACCTTTCACTAGAACTTATTCATGAAATCACATTAAACTGTTAATTTATGTTACTCGAACAACGATGAAGCATGGTACTTCATTTATCAAATTTTTGTAAATTTTTTATAACATTGTTATAAAATACTGAATTAATATTATCTGAACTCATCAGTATCATGGAATAATAAAGATATGCAACTGATGCGAGAAATTACTTCATGCATAATTTACTTCCTAAATTACACAATTTTTTTTTATAACGGTCATAGAAGAATTCTTTTAATGTACTCCAATAAAATGTTTCGCTGTTTTATGCAATTCTAATAAATCATGTACAGTAAAAGAATTTTATCTCAAATTGCGAAAAATAATATGAGTTTTTTTTTATTTTAAAGTGGATGCTTAAGTAAATTATATAATGTAAAATTATAAATGAAACTTATTTCACTCGATAAATTTATGGATATTTTTTTAAAAAACCACATTTTTTTTCATCTGATAAGTTTTTTAAAAATTATTTTATCAGCAAATTTATTATTTTCAATGTTTTCTTTTAAAATTTTTTAAACAATCAAAAAACCAATTTTTAACCAATCTCAAAATCTTCAGCCATTTTAAGACCCTTGCAATCTTTATCTACTAGCTTAATTTATCCTATTTAAAAGATAAGTAATCGTCAAACCAAAGCGATATAGAAATTTTATGATGGTAAGCTTCTTGAATTTTAAACCACGATCAAAATCTGATCTGGTTTGCGTTTCTTATTTTTTTTCTCACCATAAATGTAAGAAAAAATAATATAAATACGTGTATTTATGCTGTAAGGAAAGGATTTTTTTTTGTAATGTTTCTAAATTCAATCAAAAACCTTTTTTAGTTGAATATCTTTTTTGTGCCATAAAAAAGTTTGTTAACTCTACTTTTTTGATATTTTCAAATATCCATGTATCACAAATTATCGTATTATCGTTCGTGACCTACAGAAGTATGTATGAAACAATTTACAAAAGGAATAAAAAAAAGAGAATTTGAAAGTTATTAAGTATGTTTAGGATAAATTTACAAAAATGGGTAAATGACTTCTATTGGAAATAAGTTGGAGAAAATCTGCAAGTGGATGCCAATTAATACTAATGCTTTTAAGTTCCCGTATATTCTTTCCCTTCTTTTAACATAAAAAAACACATGTTCAACATTTTCCTCGCTACCAACACTACAGCTTTGATAACTCTTTCAAGTAAAAACATTTAAATTTTTGTTAAAAATTACAAATAAACAGATATTTTTTTTAAAAAAATAGCATTTTTATTTGGTATTTATGGTACAAATGATTTATTGAGAGTAAATAGAGTATCCCAAAATTATTATTCTCTAAAAACTATTATTTTTTTACAAAAACTAGACATAATGTTTTTGAAAAACATTCAGTGCCTTATTATTACATTCAAGTCGCGTTCAGAAGTTGACGGGAAAAACTCTTTTTTATATTTTTAACTGCATTACATAATATTCAAAGCACTTTTAGGAAGGAATTATTTTACAAGATTAGATTTTTTTTTATCATTATGTGAATCTAAGTACGAATGAATGGCGTTATAGTATTCTGGTAAAAATACTTTATGCAAATATATCAATACCAGGTAATATAAGTTTAAAACGCACCAAAACAGAAATAAGTTAATAGGAACATTAGACTTTATTACGTTTCTTATATCGACTCTAATTTATTTCATTTTATATTATAATGATGTCTCCCAGCTTCAAGGCTACCGAGTTGAAAACAGAGGGCTAGATACATATCAGATAGCTGTACAATATAAATTTCTGCTTAACATTTCTTCTATATTAGAAGGCTGCTTCATCAAATGGATGAAAGCAAGTACTGAACAACATTCATTGTCCATGAAAGCAGTATTCTAAAGCAGGTTAGAAATTTTCATCTTTTTTTTTAACCATATTATATGTCATTACTTTTCCATGTCTGTCCAAAATATTTATCAAAAGTATATTTTGGAAGCTTACTATTATTTTGACTTACTAAATATGTATATATTTTACTACACTTATATGTATATTTCACTACAAGTTTAGTTTTCTATTATTAAAGCAGTGAAAAAAATAGTTATTGAATACAATTCCAGTGTTCAGTATTTTAGTAAGTCTATATATAAATATGTTTCTTTTGCATCAATTTACTTCTTTACCAGAAAAGTAAAAGAAAATTGCAGTAGTTGCATTTATAAGAACTTCAAATGATTATATTTTAATTTATTCTTCCCAATATATTAACTTTTATTTTAGTAAATGCCTTCTGCCATCAATTTGTATGAAAAAGTATCTTTTTTTCTATTAATTCCCTTTCAAAAGATAGCAGTTTAGATCGTTATAGTTATTGGCAACATAGAATTATAATTACCGTAAAATCCGGCGTATACCGCGTACTTTCAAGCTGTATTTTTTAATTTTAAGGTATATTCGTCGTATAACGCGCCCCCACTTTTTTATTATGAAGAAATCTTAAATGTACGTATGCAATGCTCTTATGTTTTGGGGTCATTTATTCGAAGTATTATCCCAGCCTTTTGGAAAAACAGTATACATCTAGAATTACTACTCTTTAAGTTCATAAGGTGCTTCATTTCTTTTAAATAAGCAGTATTTCGATATATGTAGGTCAACTAAACAAGTATATTAATTATAATGCTGAACACTATTGTTAATTAGTTTTTAAAATTAATAACTGAAAAGAGAAATAGAAGTTCCTAACATACAGAACTGATATTTTCTATATTCGAGCTTTACAGACATATTTTTCGTACAAGAAAAATTTCTTTACACATACCTATTTAAAATATTATAATACTAACTTTATAATTAAATTAAATAAAGATTTTCCAAAAAAAAATTTAAAAAAACAACAACTTTAAGTGCGATTAATAAAGTAGCTTTATGTATTCATTTTCATTTAATTTAAATTTATAGTTTGGGTTGTTGTAAAAGATTGTGATCGAATTTTAAAAACTTTTTTCATAGTAACTTATTTTATTGAAAGCATTTTGGAGTATTTATGAATGAAAACATTAAAAATGATCATCAACAACAATCTAAGTAATTTTAAGTAGCCAAACACACAGATTTTAACGGTGCTTGCATTTATTTTATTTAACGATGGGTATTTCCACGAAACATTTTGAACAACCTTTTAAGGAAATCAATGTCTTTAATCTTCTATCCATAAGTTCTATCTATTAGTCCTTATAAGCTGAGCTTTTCTGATTATCTTTTCAAACTGCAACCTTGAAATTTTGAAGAATCTAGAAATTTCACTTTGATTTACAAAATGACAGATTTTTATGTTAAAACGTTTCTACTTAACGAGAAATGAATAGATACTTCCTTAATGAAGAGTTACTGAGAATTTTTCCAACGAAGTGTGCTAGATAGATGGCTTCTACAACCGTTATATTTCTTATCATTCTAAGCATTTTTGGGAATCCCAAATAAAACCAAATTGAAGTAAGTATAACAAGTTAATGTAGGCTATTTATTTTATAAAAATTAGGTTATCACAGGTTGATGCAAAATCAAGATGTTATCAAATTATAATAAGTATGAATACCATGCGAACATTAAATACAACATAAATAAGCAAGGAAAATGTTTGTGGCTCAGTTGTCGTTTTCTAAAATAATAACAAAAAAGGGGGTAGAGAATGTTATTTAGGTAATTATAATATGCAACGGAATATTTTGCAAGTAATAAAATTCCTTAAATATCTTTATTAACCTTACTATGAAAAATATTACTTGCACTTGTTGTGAAAAATATTTTTTTAAAGAGAGAGAGAAGAAGAGTTTTTACTCTTTAAAATATTAAACCTTTTGGCAGTGGCGTAATGGAAAACCTTTGTACCCCCCCCCCTTTTGCAAAGTCAGGTTTTGGGCTCCCTAGAACTCTGGGTCTCCCTGTGATGCGGGTGTTGCGGGTGTGTACGTTACGCCAATGGATTTTGGTTCCTTTTTTACGCGCAGTATATAACGAAAATTAGAACTGCATTTATTGCAAATTATTATTATTTTTTTTGTAATGTGTTTTAATTTTTTTTAAAAATTGACATAGATTCTTAAAAACAAATATTGCACCTCTTATCGAAATATTTATCAAGATTACATCTTTTAACTGTGTGTGGATAACTGTATGTATTTATTATTGTTATGCAATATTCCTATGTACACTAACCGAAAACAAATGGAAATTTATAAAAACGTTGCCTTGTTATGGTGACTTAATTTTATGTAAACTAGTATATATAGTTAATTTCTATTGTTTTAACGTGTAACATCTTTTTCTACAACTTATAGTAATATTTTTATTCAAAATAAATTCATAATATCAGCAGCAAAAATTTTGCTTTAATGCTTACTAATAATTCCTAAAAATGAACTGCTTAAAAAACTTAAAATTTACATAAGTTGCCTTCCATTGAAGTAAATAGAAGTTAATAAAAGTAATTAAATAAAAATTCAATATTTTCTTTTCTAATTTTCAAAAAGCAGTAAAATGCAAACAATTGATAACAATTAATCTTTTATACTATTATATTGGTTTTTAAATTTCATTTTGTGCATTTTTTTCAATTTTGAAATTTTATTTAAATTTTATTAAATTATTTTTTACTTTGGTACATATTTGAAGAATGACATTGTTTCTCATAAGTTATTTTTTGTTAAAAAGAACTTTTATAAAAATTAGAAATTTAATTTTGACTTTTTTAATTAATTTTATGGAGGCATTTTATGAATGCTGAAAAAAAAATTAAATTCCATTCAACCTAATATTTTTCCAAGTACAAATCATTTTTTTTTTAATTTTGAAATGTTTTACAAATTTAAAAATAACGTTATAAAATTTAAAATTCAAGATTTCGAGAATTTTCTTTAGTCGCTTGCTTATTTTGCGCTGACAGATTCTTTTAAGAGAATTTTGTTTTCAACATTACATTTTTTAATTTGAATCCTGATAGTGCCCAATCAGTCTCAAAATCTTCTTTCAGTTTTACTGTTTGTGAACAGAGACCACTAAGCAGATTCTGTTATGAGCAATCTTACATTATGTATTTATTTCCAAGTTCAAATAAAAAGTGTATATTTGTGTTCCTAGAAATATATTTATTAAACTTTTAGGAGAAACAAATGATACGAATAAAATGTAAACTTTATAGAAACTTTGTCTTCAATTCAAGTTAGATATGTGAATAAATTTTAGAAGCCCTTATTTAGCAAACACGATAGGTTTTCAAGCACTATATTAATTGTTTGGACATATACTATTAAGTATATGTCCAAACTATTATCTTCAGTTTTCAGTCAGTTGTAAACTTTGCATTTAAAAGGATTATATATATATATATATATATATATATATATATATAATATATATATATATATATATATTTTTTTTTTTATTATACATATATATATATATATATATATATATATATATAACATTTATAGTTTGTAATTAAGTAACATTTTTGGAAAATCATAAATTTGATTTAAAGTTAAATCATTTTTCTTATTTGAATTTCATTAAAAAAATTGTGAATTGGAAATTTTGTTGAGATTTCTTAAATGAAAAGAAATTTTAAATACAAAAAAATTACTGACATAAAAATATTTGTAAGGAATACACATACACCACACACATCACACGCACACGCAAGTACACGCGCATGCACACACATATATATGAAGGAAAATTAAAACAAATCAAACACATTAATATGTATATAATATTATATAAAGAGAAATTGAAGATAGAAGTTATTTATATTTTCTCAAACTTTTAACATTCTGAAATATGACTCTGATGTCTTCATACCTGATCTTAGATTTAATATGTATACACAGGTAAAGGTATCAGCAGGGCCAATCCTAGCAGGTGTGCAGCGCGACACCAAACCCGGGTGACCCTGACAAGGGGCTGCCTCAGGCTGCGTATAATTTTGTCAGTCAAGCAAAAATTTTCATGGATTTCACAAAATGAAACAAATAATAAATCGAATAAATATGCTAAATTTTAAACAGTTATTGAAAAATCAAAACAAGTCCCGATTTCCCGATAAGATAGCATAGTTGAAGAAAAATACATAACCGCACAAAATGCACACAAGACGTGTCCGTAAATTAAGTGCTCTGTTCTAAGAAAAACTCACATAAAAAATCAATTTTCAAAAAAAAATTTATTTTTACATGAAAGAGTATACAGGAAGCTACACTGTTGGCCACACAAAATGCAACACCAAAGAGGACGAGAGATATCACAGCGAAATTTATTTGGCAGATAACATGTACAAAGATCAAAGGATTAAAATTGCAGCCTCTTGTGAAGTGTGGATAATGACAAAATCAGTAGTAAGTGTAGACACCATTATTGGCTTTAACTACTGCCTCACGCCTCGGAACAGAATCAAAAAGGCTTTGGGTGTATCCTTGGGGTACAGCAGTTCATGCGGTTTTCACATATTGCCAAAGTTGATCTGGTGTAGCAGCGGGTGTTGTATCCCAGGCCAGGCGTTATGAAAGCAGGGACCATAAGTTTTTGATTAGCAATAGATCTGGAGAACAAGCAGGTCAAGGAAGTAATTCAATCTGATGGGTAAAGAAAAACTCTTGAACATTATGTACCACGCATTATCCTGTTGGAATATGGCTGATGGAAAGGGCTGAATGTATGAGAGGGCCACGGGCACCAATAACTCAGAGATGTGGTGCTGGCTGTTCAGTATACCGGCAATGAGTACTAGATGGGTGTGGCAGTGAAATTCAATACCGCCATAAACCATGATAATGGATACAGGACCTATGTAAAGATGCATAACGCAACATTCAGCAGCCTCTCACTACGGTCTCCAAACTCGAATCCGACCATCGTGATGTTACAGGCAGAAGCGGGATTCGTCAGTAAACACAATGTTGTTCCATTCCGTTGTCCATGTCCTCTGTTCATTGCACCAATAGTGGCGCAAACACATGTGGTTTCCAGTCAAAGGTAAACGAAGCAAGGACGCCTTGCGGATATTCTACTCTGCTCCAAACGACGTAGAATGGTACAAGTGGACATCGAATGATGTGGAACAGGCTTAATATGTTGTGCTATTGTTTGTGATGTAGCTGCGCAATCCATCACTACCATACTCACAATCCACCTGTGATCACGAGCACTGATGCAACGAGGGGGGTGCAATCGGCTCTGTCGGTCCGTCATTTTCTGCTGCATCCAGCGATGACAGATCCACATCACAGTTGCTCGGTTTCCTCCAACACGTTGACCGATTTCTCTGAAGAATAATCCGCAATCCCTATAGGCTATTAATTTTCATCGGTCAAATTCAGACATTTAGTCAAAAGACGCTCACTGTCTTCCACGAGGCATAGGTATACAGCTTACTTAAAAAAATGCGCGAAAAACAATTGCCGTACTTCAAATCGTCAATCTGTTCTTCAGTTATATAGCTTTTGAAGGTGGCTCTATGTTCGCCCTTGATGTGCGTCTGCGCTAAAATGCTAATGATTTCCATATTTCATCGCCGCCAAATCATGATGTAAATTTCACATAATTTGCATGCTTCCTTAAGGGTGTTGCATTTTTTGTGGTTAGCAGTGTAGAATGTTAGTTCACAATGTGTTGGTCCTCAGTTTACATTAATGTCTACTCTTTATTCACATCTTTCATTTGGTAGCAAACTTCGTGGCAGAGCCAGCAGTACCACAATTTTTTTTCGCTTATCAGTGGGACTGTTGGCGCACTAGGGATCGAGACTTAACAAAGGAGTCTCAAAAATGATTTATGCGAAAATTTCTTTCCAAAAATATCTAATATGGTTAATATTACATAAGACATGGGAGTGTTTAACCCCTAGCGTTCGAGACTGCACTTTCTAGCATAGGTGCAATCCCAGATTTCTGTGCATACTGACCTTAACGTTATGACACATATTTTCCTACTTCTATTGACGCTGACTAAGGCACACTTTCGTTAGTGTTTCGTTTTGCTTTCTGAAGTTTGTATAACTATTTTTGTTGTTTACTTTCCCTTTTTCTTTGTTGGATTTCTACGAAAGTGATACTGAATTAGAATATTTGTCGGAAACTAATGAATAAGCGAATGACTCGATACGGATTTATCTACTTGTGACAAAAAAGATTAAGAAATGGAACAAAAATGACAACACACTTGTGAAACGCATATGGAAAAAGTTTTCGTTCCAAAGAACATTTAGAGCAATTTCACAAAGATTTGTAATTTTAATTCTAATGTTCTTATTTTTCTAATTTTTGTAATTCAGATATTTTGTAATTCAGACATTTTGTAACTTAACTTTTGAAATTTTATACAATATCAATCAAAGAAAATCTACCTCAGAATGTTTCCTGTGCTGGTTACACTGGTTGTAACACATCACTCAATAAGTCCTGGGTCTGACATATAAATGGCGATACCTTCTAATTTTCCTAAGTAGAACTTAGAAGTACTAACTTTCAAACGACTTGTGTCACAAAATTTCATAATATCTTGTTTAGTTTAAAAGTTACACTGGTTTCAGGGAAGTAACTTTTGTTTGTATAAAATCCATGGATGAAAAAGAATTTCATTTGTTAATTAAGTATTACTTTTTAATGGAAAGAAACACAGTTCAAGCAAAACAATGACTGGATAAGTGTCATCCGGACTCTGTTCCATCACAAACTATGGTTAAGAGTTGGTATTCTGACTTCAAACGTAGTCACATAGACACAAACGACGCTGAACCCTCAGATCGCCCAAATTCTGCAGTTGTTCAAAAAAACATCAAAAAAGTCCATAAAATCTTTGTAGCGGATCGGAAGTTGAAGTTGTGTGAGATAGCTGGGTATTTGAAGATATCAAAAGGCAGTGTATTCACTATTTTGCATGCTCATTTGTCAATACGAAAGCTGTGTTTAAAGCGGGTGCCACGCTTGCTCACTGTCGATCAAAAACAACAACGCATCGACGATTCACAGCACTGTTTGGAGCTGTTTAATTAAAATAAACAGGCTTTTTTACGCAGATATGTGACAATGGACGAAACATGGATCCATTATTAAACGTCTGAATCAAAAAGATCGTCAGCTGAGTGGACAGCAGCTGGTGAAAACTGTCCCCAGTGACCAAAAACTTAAACGTCAGCTGGCAAGGTTATGGCCTTCTTATTTTGGGATGTGCAAGAAATTTTGTTAATTCACTACCTTGAGAAAGGAGAAACCATTAGTAGTGAATATTACATGGCGTTATGGATCAACTGAATGAAAAAAATAAAGGAAAAACGTTCTCAAATGCAAAATAAAAAAGGGCTGTTTCACCAAGACAATGCTTCATGCCAAAAGTCCAAGAAAAGGATGGTCAAATTGAAAGCGAATTTTGCATTTAATTCCTTTCCACCCACCGCATAGTCCAGATATAGCCCCCAGTGATTACTGGCTGTTTGTAGACCTTAAAAGAATTCTCCGAGGAAAGAGGTTTGGCTCAAATGAAGAAGTGATTGCCTAAGTTGAAGCTTATTTTGAGAGCAAAAACAAATCGTTCTACGAAAAAGGTATTAAAAAATTAAAAGATCGCTGGGCTGAATGTATCACTCTTGAAGGGGAGTATCTTGATAAATAAAATTCAATTTTGTCTAAAAGTTTTAATTTTATTAGTTATTGAGCGATGTGTTACACCTAAATAAGCCATGTATCCACATGGAGGTTACAATGGAATTTTGCTCTATTCATACCGTGTATCCACTAATGGTTACATGGTGGGCAAGGGGGGTTTAAATTCAATATGCATTTGGAGAAATAAGAAGTTTTCAAATTAACCTTACAGTTTAGTAAAACAAAATAGAGGAAAGAAGTTATATATGTTTGTGTCTATTTGCCTTTTTATTAATATTTTACTTTTTACTCTTGTACAGGTAGATGATTTAATAACGCCAACGTTAAGTATTAGTCAAAATATGAAAAATTCTCAAGAGGGGTGGCACATTAGGTCTCTGCACGCGGGCTGCCGCCACCCTAGAATCGGTCCTGGGTATCAGGTTTTATTGAAAGGTGTAAACTACTTACATGTCTACATTTAAATCCAAATGAAAATGTTTTAAACCTGTTTTCATAGTACATATGACTCAGATTTCAATCATACGTGAGAAGAGAGTTACAACAGTCATAGAAAACCATTAACAGGCTAGGTCATAAGTCGTAGAAAGGTTAATAGAACTGATTGACAGAACAGACTGTATGACAGGTGGAGCACGTATTTGAGTCGAAAATCTGTCTTGCCATTATGGAATAACATGAATTTTGCAATTCTGATGCAGAACTTTTATTTTCTCATTCAGTACGGAGGTTTAGTGAGTGATATGAGTTCAGATGTTTCTTTGTAAAATTAGAGCTCGGCAAAATAAGAACAGCATATTTTAAGCAATTTCAATACCTCATTAATTAAAAAGTTATCTGAAGTATAATTTATTGAGAATGTAAAATTTTTGCATCCTTAGCTAATTTATTTGTTTGAAGCACAGTAGTGACCACAGAAATTGCACAATACTATTATGCTCTCTTTAATACTAGATAACATAATAAATAATTAAGCTATTAATTTTTTTTCTGAAATTTCTTAAATATTAACATACTAAAAATTTAGAGGTACTTACACTTTTTTTAAAATGTCTTACACAAAGAAATTTTAAAATTTTAATATTGTTTTGATTACATTTTTTATCTATGTGCATGAAGGTGAGGGGGGAATTGTTTGAAATGAGAATCATTGTCTAATGCAATATTTTCGAATGTATTCTTTTTAACACATGCAAAAAACTACGTATTTCACAAACCGTAGTGTTGCTTTTTCCGGATAAAATCTTTTCTCTTGGTAAAGAGCAAAGTTTTATTCTATCATTAAAAATGCTGAAAAATCTTGATACTAATATTTCTAATTTTGGAAAAATGCGATATTGTCCATCAAACATGTTGGACCCATCAGTCATTACTTTTTCTTATGGAAAAATAGAAACAAACGTACATGAAAAAAGTATGAATTGTCTTCAAGTATCAAATCAAAATCCTTGGTTTTGGTAACAGTTAGTGGCTGAAAGTAGAAAATGTATGTCAAACTTTTTTTTCTTTTGCAAGATAATGTCAAAATGAATGCAGTAAGCTATGAAAAATTGCTTTAATTTTCCATATTTATAGATTAAATTCCTTTTTTAACCCAAAGATTCCTCAATAATTATTCTTGAAAAACTTTTCTACTTTGTAGATCAAACACACGTGTACGATTGTGCATACATTCAACATAAGTTTATAATACAAACAAAGGTGATATGATAGATGTTTAAAAACAAAATATTTAACCACAAATATTAATTAAATATTACAGAAATCATTTCAAAAATATATAAGTAGGTTTTGTAAATTATTTTGCCCCATAACCACTGAGATATATTCATCTCTAAGTAATTCTTGTTGTGTTGATACAATTTTAATAATTTAGTTTTCATTTTTCTCATGTTTTAATTAAATCTTATAAAAAGTTTTAATTAGAGATTTTCTAACAAGATATGCATTTTTGGACATTAATAATTTTTTAAATGCAAAATATTAATTTTTTCAAATTACTATCAATAGATGAATTTGCTATGGTTTCTCTATTGCAGGGCTTTGAAGTTTGATGGCAAAAGAACAATTTTCTTGCTATTGCTAGCTTATTCCAGATCACTACAATACCTTTATTAGGGATATTCTATGCTTTTAGACCCTCTACTAGGGTTTATACAAAAACCAACTTGCAAAAAAACCGGTTTTCGAATTGTAACTATTCTATGAATCCGGTTTGAACTAGTTTCGAATTTCTACAAGTAAAAAAAAAACATATTTGCAACTTAAAATAGAAGCTTTCAGTTTTATTTATTTTTAATAAAGAATTCAAAAATACAAAAGGACTAACATTACCAGGGATACCGAAGTTCAACGTCAAACGGGGGGGGGGGGAAAGTCGGGGTAAAAGGAAAAATCCCATTAACCCGGGGAAAATTTAAAAAAAAAAATTATATCACTTTGGTAAAAGAATTACTAGCATATTTTTAATACTATTACAACAAAGAGGATGCAGTTACACAGACCGGTTACAGTCACTAGGCATCGAAGTTTTCATTTGTCTCAAATATCATCATTATCTGTCTCGCTTTATCATTCTATTCTTTTTATTGACTACCACTCGTGTTCTTATTGTTCCATTTCTTTGAGTACACGCAAGTATTGTTTTGGTATATGATTTTTAAAATGTGTTGTTTTGCAAATAAAAACACTGATAAATAGTTTGGGGTAGAAAAGTAGCAAGTGCTGTACCATTTTGAAATCTTAACTAAATGAGCTAATTTTTGGAATAACTTGCTTAAGGTAGTATACGAGGGTCCCTCTGAAAGTTTTGAGATACTTCTAGGTTTTTGAAGTTATCCTTACAAAATTTTAGGTGTGTTCAAAGTAGTCTCCTCCAGCATCAATGCACTTTTATAGACCAATTTTTCACAGATTAAATGCCTCAAACCATTCATTGCTTGGAATTGAGGAAAAAATGCATTTATAGCAACATCAATCTCTTCCTCTGAATGAAAAGGACCTTCATGTAAGTTCTTCTTTAGATTAAAAAATAACCAAAAATCACACATAGCTAGATCTGGAGAATAAGGGGAATGTTCTATCGCTTTAACTTGTTTTTGTTTAAGAAACTCAACTGTTAATCCAGCTGTATGGGAAGATGCATTGTCGTGGTGAAGCATTAATACCCTAACATTAACTTCTTGGAGAATTTCTGGAAGACATTTAGTGGTTTACCAGTTTTCTGTTACTGCCTTCTGTCCTTCCAACTTGATGGCTTTGACCAATCCCGCAATTCTCAAGAAAACGGCATACATTACTTCTTTCATTACTCGTTGTCTTTTCATTATTGTTGGCGTGGGATCATCTTCAAAGACCCATAATTGGCTTTCTTGACGTGTTGGAACGTTATAAAACGGTATGTACGTTTCATCACCCGTTGCAATTTTAGAAATGATGTGGTGGACACCATCATTTAGCAATTCAAGGGTTTCTTTACTGATTCTGACACGCTCCTCTTTTTGGTGCTCAGTCAGATTATGGGGATCCCAACGGTAAACTACTTTTTTCATACGTAATTCTTCATGACTAATTTTGTATATGGCTGTGGATCTGATGTTAAGTTCCTTCTGTATCATTTGGTAGGTACAGCGATTATCATCCATTAAAATTTTTCGTATGGTAGGCACATTATCTGAGATTACTGTCGACCGCGGCCTTCCTGTGTGTTCTTCATCCTGAAGAGAATTTCAAATACTGCAAAATTCTTTAAATTATTTGAATACAGTAACACGACATGGAGATTCATCACCAAATTCTAATTGCAGTCATTAAAAGCATTCCCCTTGATATAATCTAGCTTTAAAATCATAGAAAATCAAAGCACGATAATGTTCTAGCCTCAACTCCATTTTCACTTCTGTCTAAAATTTATTTTACGCTAAACAACTTGAAGTAAGTCAATAAAAAGTCGTTTTCTGTGTTAAAATACTTTGTATTTTCAAATTAAATCATTAATTTTTCTTTATAACTTCTCGTCTGCGCGTATCTCAAAAATTTCAGAGTTACCCTTGTATTATGTTTTTCTTTTTATGGAGTCAAAGTTAGGTAACATCATTTTCAGGCACAAACACCAACTCAAACAAACTTTATTAGTTTTAACTAAACCAGTAGGTTTTTTGCTCGATTTGTAACTGTTATTAATAGCACGGTTATGTAAGATCACATTAGTGAAAAAATCCCTGCAAAACTGTGAAATATGTGGCCACAGTACCTAATGATGTGATAAGGGTGTCCATTTTCCATTCTTTCAAAAATATGTTAATAATCAATTAATCAAGTGATATGGGATTTTTTTAAAAATTTTTTCTCAGAACTGATATAACTTCCCTCTTCACCTCGTGCCCACTTGACGGTAAATTTCGTGACTACCTTTGTATAAGTGCAGAAAAATT
Source organism: Trichonephila clavata (assembly GCA_019973975.1). Taxonomy (NCBI): domain Eukaryota; kingdom Metazoa; phylum Arthropoda; class Arachnida; order Araneae; family Nephilidae; genus Trichonephila; species Trichonephila clavata. The sequence continues at coordinate 32,489 of BMAO01031043.1, forward strand.
TATTAAAATCAGCAAATCACAGAAATTAACAAATGTTTTATATTCATGTAAATTCTTTTCTTTTTTTTTCTTTGCTTAATAAAACAAGACCTTAAAAAGCAAAAAAAAAAAAAAATATCCGTGAATTTATCGTTTAGTCGGGAACTTATTTCGGACAAAATTATCAGAAAAAAGAAAACTGGCTCACTTACTATTGAATTGGGATTATTTGTCATTAAAGCATTAAATAAAAAAATCTATTTTTCTGTTGTTGATCTATTTGTATTCCATAAGACCAAGAAATCCCTCTTTGGTGTTTGTGAAGACTAGAAGAAATCAGTTCTTCAGGTTCTTGAAGATACTTATTTATAGCTATTTCCATATCATTTTTCATCTTATATAAATCTTGATTCTCTTCGAAAGCCTTTTTAACATTCCAGTTTTCTTCTATATAATAATCTTTATATAATCTTGATAATAATTTTCTATATACATTACTAATGTAAGTTTTTGTTGGTAATGAAAGGAATTTACTGAAATATTTTGTTCAAATGGCTTGCAAATTTTTGTAAACAGTGAAGTGTTTCTAAATCTGTGTCTTTTACTTCTTCAATTTGTGCCTTTACAACCTGTAATAATTTACAATTTTCAATTATCAATTTCTTATTCCTCCCTTAAAAAACTCAAATATGCCTTCACGTGTTAATAAATTCGCTTCTTGTCTGCTTAAAGCTTTAACTCATAATCTTAGTGGTCCTAAGATTTTAAAAAGAGCTCTACAATTTTGCAATATTCTTCTTCATTGTTAAGTCTTTCAAGTATGGCCTCGTTTAAGAATCAAGAGTCAGCTATCGTTCTTTTCCATATTTCTGTTTCACATAATCCTGAAAAATACTATACCGTACAAATTTTGGGACAAACATGTTTTTTTTTCTTGATTGCGTTGGTATGTGATTACTAGGGATGTCTTGAACTACCTCAAATCGTTTATATCCGCCTTTAGATAGTGTCACAGATCAACTTTGACTATAATTTATTCATTTTAATGTATCAGGAGTTCAGTTGTGAGCCTTCCAGTGGGGCAGCTGGTAATTTCAATTTTGCGTTCTTTATAAGACGTGTTATTTTTACTTGTTCAAAGATGGATATTACTCCGAGGAACCTTTCTAAAATATCAATGAACACTTCTATGACTGAGAGAGATATAACTATGGAAGTTAGATTGATCGAATAAAGTGTTTTAAGAACGTTTCAAAATTCTGGATCATCGTCTCCAAAAAGGAAAGAAAAATGTGGGCGCTAGTGGAAAACTACTCCAAGAAGATAAAATTCTACTAAGAAATAGCAAAATAAATCAAAGTAAGACAAGCACAAATCTTCGAAGGGATTTTTGAAGTGAGTCGCTCAACTATACACAAAAGATTTCTAGATGTTAGCCGTAAGGCAACAAGACGGAGTAAAAAGTAATTTCTAGTTCAGAAAATGATGAAAAAAACGTTTAGCATTACCTAAAAAATACCAATCCTGGACTGTTAACAAGTGGAAGAAGGTGATTCTGAGTAAAGAAACATTTATTTGTGCAGGGATACAAATCAAGTGTAGTTAGACGAAGTGAAGTTGAATCTTTTTTACCACATCATATCCAATAGATTGTAAAACACCCTTATAAGCAAATGTTTGAGTTTTTTTTATAACAAATGGCCCCGGAAGCTTAGTTCCTCTTAAACACATGATGAATTCTGTCAAATATATAGATATATTATGTAGTAGGATTGCTCAATTTTTGGAAACATTTGATGGAACATTTGAACATGATTTGGCCCCTTGTTACAATTCGAACTTGGTCCATACTTTCACGTGTAAAATAAAATTAAAATGTTCGATTGGCTCGAAAATTCCCTAGATTTAAATCCTATTCAAAACTGATGGAATATTCTCAAGAATCGATTCGCTAAAATGAATCGTATTACAACAGAGCAAATGATAAAAATGGCTATACTAGTGTCTTTCCAAGATGAGGAAATCAAAAACATATGTACTAATCTAGTAGAGTTAATGCCAAGACGGGTTGAAAATGTCATTTCTGCTAAAGGTAGGCATACTTCGTACTAATATACAAATTTTTCAATCTATTTAAGGTATGCAATGATAAAAAGCTAAGGTCTTCGAAAAAAATCACTTTTTTCCATTTGTCCCAATTAATTTGAACAGTATAATACTGTTTCTGATATGGGATTTTTAAAATATGTGCAAATTTTTCTTTTTTAAGAAATAAGTATTTTATACTTATATAATTATACAAGAATATGTAGATAATTTGTTAACATTCATGTCAGCAAGCTCTAACTTCTCATAGTCATCCTCAAACTCGTTACTTTCAGAGTCCTCACTCTTAGTGTTTGCATCTCTTTAACAAGATTTTAATTTTCATATAATTTCTCAATAAATGCTAAATTTAGGGCATGCGAAAAGCATTGAAGTGGACAAAACGTCAGGGAAGCTTAAATATATATAAAAAACTCATTTCAATGAATAAGAATTTCAAAAATTTTAATTAATTTTAATACTAAAATAATTTTAGACGTGTACTTTTTTTTTGCAATCGAACTTCTAACGATTTTTAATTCAGGGCAAACATCTTAAGAAAACCTTAAAGATTATAATTTCAGTTTCCCCCCTTTGCACTTAAGGCTGCACTCATTAAACATACGAGAACTTAAACTAAATGCGAAGCACATTTTCGGACAGAAAAATGTCTCAATTTTAATGAAAATTTGCAACTTTATATTTCATATATCTTTTTATAAAATAGCGATTTTAAAATTTCAAAATATTTCATAATTAGTTAATTTTTCATTTAAAACATGGGAAGGGATATCACATTTAGCATTATGGTGTAGGAGAAAAAATGTTAAACTCATTTCACGCAGAAAAAGTGGGTCAACTCAGATAAAAATGACTGGTACAGTAAAATAAACTGCTTTCTATAGGATGTTGAAACCAGAATGTAATATTAATGTTAGAATTTTTTTTATCTGAAAAATTTATAATCTGGAGCCTATTCATTAACGTTACGCGAAAACAGCCTTAAAAAATATATGTCATTACGAACATGATTTTTACGTCCAGAATTATAATTTTAGCCAAAGTATTATAAACAATAATAAAAAAAAGAGAAGAATTATTGCACAATATAAATGTTTATCAAATGTCTGAAATTTTTATAACTGTTATATATATAAAGTACGAAGATTCCAAAATCTTCGTACAACAAGGTTACTGGAAAAAAATAAAGAAAAAATATATTTGTTGGCGCCTCTCTTCCTGGAGAAAAAAATTAAATCAGCTAATGAATATTAGGAAATAGGAATTAAAACAGAGAAATGTTCATTCTTTCCAAGGCAATAACAGGTACACGTGGCAATAACATTACAAACAGAAACAATCATTGCATTTCTAAAAGTAATTTTTTTATGCAATGTATAGACACTAAGTAAATTGTGTCTGTAAATGTGATGAGCATTTTAAAACACAGTACTCTTTTCCGGCTTTCCCTGGCCTTCGAACAGGAAGCCTTGACCAAAGTAGTAAAACCGTATTCGTAATCACAAGGCTAAAACCACCCTATTGGATGGTATGATAACAATTTAGGAAAAAAATAACGCATGTCTGGTCGTCATTGAAATTTAACGCAATTGGAACACACATGGGAATCTAACAAAATGTAACACAAATCATTAAAAAAATACTTTTGTTTTGATCAGAATCAAACAGACTTGTTATGGAAACATGTCTGCGTTTGAATTTGAGAAAAAAAATTAAGGATCAAATGTGTTTTTTGGCCATTATCTTCCTATTAAAATGCATACTGTTAATTGTTAAGCTTGTATTTTTTTTTACTTGCTTAAGAATCAAATTCTGTTTGACTTGCTGCTTATTAACAGATAATATTTAAAGCGTAATGCATACTTTTGAGGCTTTATTTTAAACTTTTACGATAAAATTAGGATGACTTCAAAATTTGCTGGTGGTAGTTTTTTAAAAATATTTTATTTATGAAGTAACTTACAAAGTTTAGATGATTAGAGTTAATTATAAGCAGTAATCTCTTAATTTGTGTAGCAATTTATTTTGATTAGACATTATGTCATCATTAGAACGTTTAAGAACCAATTCCTGATTTTTCTGATGATAAAAAAGCTTCAACAATAGGCAGGAAATCAATACTTCTGAAAAGCTTTAATTTAATTAATCAGTTACAAAAACTCATTTTTTATTGGTTATTTTTGTTCAAGATTTGAAATGTATTAACTAACAGTGAAAAAAATAGCACTAAGCAAAAATAACCATAAAAAGATACAAATCGCAGTAAATGATCGGAAATGCGTAGCTGGCCATTTCTTGAGAAGGGATCTTACGATATTAGGGGAAAAAACAGGCAAATTCTGCAAGAGTTGCGCCACTTTTCTGGCGAAGGAAATCACTTAGTGCACCTGTTTATTGATGCAGAGACAAAATATTATAACAGAGATTCAAGGTCTCCACCAACGAAGGCAATTCTTGCAGATAGACAAGTACACAAGGGATTTCATTATCTGATTCAAAGGAAAACTGATCGGTCCTTTGTATCTCAACAGTTAGCTTCTTACAAGCGTCAAGTGATGACAAACCAGCCAAAGAGTTGTCAGCATTTGTGGATCGATGTTTACGGTGGCAATCGCTGAAGACCAAGCAGTTCACCTTCTTCGAGCTATTGCAGGAAGTACAGGACATACTAGATGTTCGAATAACGATGTTTATAATTATCCACTGAATAGCCACCAGAAGTCTTCACTTATGGCATCCATTAAAAGATCTTCTATTGATCTAACAATGCTGATGCTTCCGTATGGAATAGTGTTCGTTTCTGTTTCAGCAATGAATGTCGCCATGTGCTAGTCTAGCAATTATATAGTAAAAGGTCCAATGCGAATGCTGTGAAACGTCATACCATGAAACCATGGTATAGATCGATGTGGTGTCTGATGTGTGTGCTTAGGAATGACTCCATCTTCTTCGACAATCGTTAACTGCTGAACTACATACACTATGAAAACCCAAAGGTATGTGGATGGCGTATGGTGTCCGGTAGCACTAGGTACACTTTGAAAAAGAGAAAAACGTACCTTACACAATTTATAAGCAATATAACTCCAAGCAGTCAAGGCATAAATCTCCAATAAACCCAACAGGTACCCATATGTTTGCCTATCACGCGCGCGATCAATGTTTCCTATGTTTTCACTAATCTAATTATCTATGACGTGATTGGTCGTCATTTGCGTTCTCTAAGGTGTATGGGAAATGGTTCAGAAAGAATGACCATCGATCCCTCACTCCATAATTCGCAAATTCATTGACTGTTCCAAGACATGTTGCTGTTTGTATCGACACTAACTCTCGGTGGACTCGGTGATGGTATTTATTACTTGTGCTCATTGTTACTTCATTGTGTTGAAATAAAAACTTCATTTATTGCACAATGCTGTCTCTCTATAATATCATTTTTATTACTTTTACGCATGCGTGGGGGATGTCACATTTTCATTGTTTGACAGTGCATACAAAATTTAATTTTTATTTGTGTACAAAAGCAGTTCATTAGAATGTTAAATAAAATTTCAGTTATTACAACTATAACCTATTTTTTGTTTATTCTATTAATGTCTCATTCATCTACTAGTGACTATTCTTGCGATTTTGAATCTCCGTCAAGTGATGAAAACGAAAACTGAACTTTTTAAGTTACCACATCTCGCCACCGCGAGAATTTTGAACTTCAATAGATTTAATGTGCATCAATTATACGGAGGTTCTTTAGTGTCGTGAGAACTCTTCAACCACACACACAACTGAACTGCAATAACGCTGACCACGAGCACGCGGTTACCACGATCGCACTCCATTTATTTAAGCAAAGTATCAAAAATATACAGTTTTTCAGAAATTTAAATTAAAATTGGTAGGGTAATAGGTTTGTTTAGTTTGTGGAAGTGCTCCCGAAATAAATGAAATATTTTCAAAATCTTGTTAGATTTCAATATTTTCCAAAAATTAAGGAATTAAAAAATACACTATTTACAGTATAAAATATTTTGGAGTTAACTTTCTTGACTACAACGCTCGAGCGTAATTTAACATTCTTTATTATATTTCAACTATCAAACTTAAATTTATTTAAAAATTTCCGTAAATTATGCTACTAATAAATTTTTTTTTGGAATGTAATTTAATGCTAAGGAAAAACAAACTGTTTTTAACACGCTTTACTAAGTTTCACTTGCATGTAACGGAATCTTTGAACTCGATTTTTACCCACTTTAAAAGGTCGGATTAATTCGAAGTTTACAATACAATAATTTCATAATTGTGTTCCATTGTCCTTACCAGGATCGTCAGAAATAACGAAAATCAGATTTGGTGAAAATTCCATATACCTCTTCCAGATTTGGCGACTCATTTCATATACCATTTTCAGATTTGGCGACTAATTCCATGTACCATTTTCAGATTTGGTGACTAATTTCATCTTTCATTTCCAGATTTGGCAACTAATTTTACACGTAGCGACTAAAGAAATAAGGTGTAACCCTAAAAGCGAGTGTTTTGAATTTAAAGCTAATTATATGCAAGTATAAAATAAACTTGTGGTTAATAGAAATATAATAAACAAAAAAGGGGCTCTGTATATGAGAAAGTTGAGGGTGAGTGTGTGTTAGCAATTTCTTAGCATAATATAAAAAAAATTTCTGAAAATGAAAATAAAAAGAGGCTTGCGCATGTGAAAAAAAATTATTTATCTTCTAACTGCTAAATATTTTTTTTTTATAAAGTAATACGTTTAGAAGTAATGATACGAATTAACATTATAGCAATACGTTTAAAATGTGAAAAAACGATTGTCACTAAAAATTACCATGTTTTTATTAACTCGCTTTCTTAAATGTCTGGTCCGGGTGGAATTTTGTAATTGATTTAAAACAGTGTGACTTTCCAATGAGCTAGAGACTTGAAATTTGGACCATATCTCAGAAATGGATCACAATGCATGAAAATGTGAAGGGGAAAAAAAACGAAAAGGAGGAATTTTATACTTTTTAGTCCGTTATATAAACATGATACATTAAAAAAATTTTAATTCGAACTTTTTCTTCTTAATACAATTTTACTTGTTTGGCCTGTTCTATAGAGACGGAATCTAATATAGCGATACGGGACTCATCCGAGGCTCCGTAAACGGAGAGAATAAATACACTTCAGATCCGTTAACTAATATCCATTGATGAGCGAGACTAATTCCACAGCCACGTAATTCGGGCTTCAAATATCAAACTCAAGGATAAATTCAACAATGAATAAATGATAGTTTAAAAAACTGAAAAACACACTTTTACTGTAGATCGAACTAAAAAATGAAAAATAAATAATAGCTTTAAGAAAACCAAAATACATGCTTTATACTGAATCGAACTAAAAAGTAAAAAAAAATTCTTAATATATAAGAATAAAATGATTAACGAGAAAATTAATGCAATTGTGGTAAAAGAGGGGGGGGTGCTTGTATTACATTTTTACACTAACTCAGTATTTCGGAATAGAAGTTAGAAACTATAACAATTGATATATTTATAGAACACCCCATTCTTTTACCCCAATGACATTAATTTTCACGTTAATCATTTTATTCTTATATTAAGAATTATTTTTTTACTTTTTAGTTCGATTCAGTATAAAAACGTTTTTTTTTTAGTTTTTTTAAACTATAATTTTAATCACTAACATTAAAACTTCTTAAGTTTAAACATTATTTTAAAATTAATACTTACAATTTATGTAATAATTTTTTAACGAAATTAGTGACACATTTCAACAAAACATCCAAAATATTCTAGACAAAGCAATTTTCTTTTTTTTTTCAATATTGGAAAAGATTGATTTATAGAGTATTTTTTTAAAATAGTATAATGATTATTTTCAACTGTCTCCATGTTTTTACGGTTTGTTTGCTTTATTTTTATAAAAGAAATTGTTAGAACTAATTAGATTAAGGCTTAAATTATTTATTATTTTATTTTAAAGACATTTAGGCAAATTTTTTATATAAAAAATAATATAAATGTGATAAAGCATATTGAACAAATAAATTAATCCATTGTTTTGAAATCTTTCAACATTATTTTTGGTATAGAAAAATATTTTAAAGTAATTATAATAATCAATGAAAATTCATTTGAAGATAAAGAGATATAAATAGTATGTTAAAAGACCAGTCTAAAATGTCGCATTATCATAGTTAATACACTACTGCTTTAAATTTAATACTATAAAAATCATTTTCATCGAAAAAAATACCCTTATGCCTTCGAGTGTTTTATATGATAAATAAAAATAAAAAGATACTTTTTTATATGTCATACAATAATTTTATTTATTATCTGATGCGTTTGCCAGCAGGCAGGATTAAAAATATATCAGATTTAAGGTGAAAAAGTTTTGAATATTACTTCAGATAATAAATTCAAAGAATAGAGAGTAATAGGAGAATTCACAAATTTTCATCTGGTGTGCCCCGGTATGGTTATAGAATTATTATATTTTATATAATAATTCTAAATTATGTTCTATATTTTAAAATAATAGTTTTATATAACTAGAGAGTTTTTATTTTAAAGATTTAAATTCAATTTTTATTCAATAGATTTCTGAAGCACGATAGGTGTGTATATTAAAATACCCCCCCTTACCTTAATAAGATAATGCGAATATATATATAATATACATATATATATATTTTGTAATAAATTCTTTCACACATAAACAATAAAGTCTTTATTAAAGTCTTAAACACTTATAGGCCGCGGTGGCCGAGTGGTCTAGGCATCGGATCATGGCTAGCGTGTCATGAGTTCGATCCTGGTACCACTAAAGATCCGTCGTGTAGGGCAGGGATGCACGTTAAATCTGTCGAGAGCTAGAACGTCCTCCCGTTGGTGTGGTGTGGTAGTTAGGAGAGGGGATGCCAGCTCAGGTGTCGTCCGCGTCACTTGACCATGGTTCAAAATTGCGTGGACCGTCGCCAAAAGCCATTGTGTTGCTAATCAGTGCGACGTTAATATTCACTTAATATCTGGTGTCCATAACTAAACTCGAAATTTGCGAGCAGTCTGTAGTAAAAACTAAACAGCGGATTTGCAAGAAAATTGGGGAATGACAGAATAAAATATTGGGAATTTTATCGAGGGGAGAAACAATGCATTTCAACCCCCCCCCCGTAGGTAGGCCTATCATAACTTTATTGAGAACCAATAAATAATCTACAAAAGTTTGCAAAATATGCTCGAAATGCTGTCTACCATTGTCTGCAACCATCTAGAAGCGTAAAATAGTATGTTCGACTGTTGAAAGCAGCATTAACTGGGGAATGTTAGGCACATGGCGTTCCATGCTTTCTTTAAAGTTGGATAGAGATATATGATGGGACCATGATCATGGCCTTGAGGTATCTCCATAGCCAAAAGTCTCAAGGATTCAAGTCCGAAGATTTAGGAGGACAAGCTGTAGGAAAATGTCGGTTGATGATTCAGTAGTCAACGAAATGGTAGCGGTGCACTTCTTTCACACAACGTGTGATGTGTGGAGAAACACACTTTAAATGCATAACATCCCCTTGCCCAAAGAGCCGGAATAACGGATTGCTCTAATAAGGAAGCGTATCGTTAACCAGTGATGGTGCATGTCACAGGCCCTGGGCGCTGTGCATTAAAAAAAACAGACCCACAATGAAGGTTGCAGTAAAGCCGCCCAAAACATGCCGTTACATGCAAACACAAACCGTTACATGCGAAGAGTGTAATGGAATTTGTAGGAATTGATGTGGGTTTGTACCATTTTAAATGCGGCAATTGTGCGATTTAACCTCACCTTTTCCAGATGAAAGTAGACCTCGTCGATCCACAAAATATTCCATGGGAATTCATCCTGGGATTCAACTCACGCAAGAAACCGCAAAGCAAAAGATTGTCCACTATACAGATCACCTGGTAAAAGCTTCTGCACTAGAGACAGTTTCTAGGGATAGTAGCGTAAGACCTTTCGAAGAGTCTTATGTACCGTATCACGAGTTTGGTCAACAGATGCTGCAATACACCACTTCCTCCACTTTTCGTCGCTACGCCGTCCACTAAATGTGCTGCAACACACTTTCGTCCCCTTCCTGGCTGAATCCTTATTGTTCCCATTGCTACAAATGTCCTAATCATGTTTTTTAGTCCTTGACTTCTGAGTGGACCTTTTCGTAACCGTTTTAAAGACTGAAATTTCTGCAAAGCTTCTACGTTTTGGTAAAACTATTTCAACAGTACAGTATGTTCCTAGAGAGTCACAAAGTCATCTTCCTTTACTTGAAAACGAGTATGACTGAGTTTCACCTCTTGAATCTTTATATCCCGCTAGTTGCTGCAGGCGCACAAGATTACTATGGTTACGACATTTGCATATGCTAATAGTTTATATTGCTCAACGCCATCTAGTGATAGTTTTTGAAACTCGTTTTTTCCCCTCGCTAAAATTTCCATCATTTCATTCTGCCATTACCCAATTTTCACTCAATTCTGCTGCATAGTTTTTGCTACAGACTGCACGCAAATTTCAAGTTTTACCCACACACACACACATATATATATATAAAGGGGGATTCAAAACTTTCCGTTGAAATTTCGTGAGGAGGTAGGGAATACGTCAGGAATTGATTTCACTCAGGAAAGTATGTCCCCAACACATACGCGTATACATAAGCGCACAACAACGCCCTCTACATACACTTGCGTATGTACAGGGCGCTGCATCTATTTAACCAGTATAAAGCTCAGCCGACCGCTCCTGTGGTCATCAATATACGAGCTGGCTTTCTAGTGATGAGATGAGGTAATTACATCCTCACACTCACACACACGCTCAACAATTGTGCTATGGGCTGGAACACTATCATTTTGAAACCTCATATATTGGAGGATATGGGGAGCAGCAAAGTCGATAATACTGTCTCGAGAAGCATTAGGTATTTTTGGTCATTCAATTGAGGCGATATCAAGTAGTAAAGTTCCAACAAACCGTCATCAATAATTCCAGCTTGCTCATTTACTGCAAAATATGCGCTTGCACATTTGTGTTGTGTGATATCATGTATTATCCGAATTGAAAGCCCATACATGTGAATTGTAAGCATTGAATACGCCTTCTCGATTGAATTGAATGAAGCTTCATCAGTAAAAATGCTGGAAAACTGGGTCCCCGACACTTTTCTGCATGAATCATTGTGCAAATTCCACACTCTTCGGATAATCATTAGGCTGCAGTAACTGCACACTTTGCCGATAGTAAGGATGCACACCCTATTCGTGCACTATCCTCCACACTACTGACTGACAGACCCTAAGCTGCTGAGTAATATCTCGTGTGCTGGTATTCGGATTATCTTCAGAGGACTGTAGGACTCGTTTTTTGACGTTGACAGTCCACGTCAGTCATCTTCTGCCCGTATTATGCATGTTGCTGTACAGTGACCTTGTTC